>BLKM01008356.1:1290947-1349129 GCA_013340265.1 Coptotermes formosanus | reverse complement strand
GGGTGTGGGGGTGTGTGTGTGGGTGTGTGTGGGTGTGTGTGAGGGTGTGTGTGTGTGTGTGTGTGTGTGTGTGTGTGTGTGTGTGTGTGTGTGTGCGCGCGCGCGCGCGCGCGCGCGCCGTGCTTTGCATATTGAGTAATGCAAACGTGTACAAACTACCGTGTCTCATTAAGTACTCATTCTTCACCAAAATGGGGCACCCTCAGGTTAGGTGGTCAAGAATTTCTTCACATTGTTTACATAACCAACATTTACTGTCAATTTCTTCATTCAAAATTTTATTTTTAAAATAGTTTGTACCATTTTTACAATATTTACTCCAACAACTGCACAGGAGTTACACACAAAAGTATACAATGATACAGCAGGCTACTACTTTTTTTGCTTTTTCGGCCATCTTCAGGGAGGTATTCAACAAAGAAAAACACAGCATTGGCCGATGTTACATTTTTTGTCAAATATGTCCCTGAAGATGGCCAAAAAAGGCCGAAACATGCTTCCTACATACTTGTATACTTTTGTGTCTCACTGTTGTGTAGTTATTGGAACAAAGATGTTAAAATTATCTTACTGCAAGAAACATGGATAATATTAAAATCTGCACTAATTACTTGGTCTTGAGCTGCCACTATTGTACTTTCTGTTTCTCCCTGCTGTCTCCAAATATTAGCCATCAATATGATTGCTCATTATCTATCAGTTAAAATTTTGTCCAAGTTATGTGGGAATTGTTCTTTCCCTTGCCATCTTTGGGTTCTCTGCTGTGATTTCCTTTATTTGTCTTCTTCCTCTCTGCAGTTCTCTCCGTAAATCTCTATAGAGGCTTCTGTATGTAACATTGTTGAGTTTGTGTAGTGTTGGTGCATTCTAACAATTTGTACTACTGGACCTTCCTTGCTGTCTCTACTTCCTTTTTGCTGTTCATATATCACAATAGGGTGTCACTCATAACGAAAAGTGTGTTCTTTACTCCTAAACGACCAGACCGACTCTGGCAACCACTCTGTCTACTATTCCCTGGGCACCAAGAACTCTCGTTGGAGGTTAAGCGGCCGGGGAATGACGTTCGCCACCTACTCCCATCTACTGCTGAAGTCAAGAATGAGTGGAGCTACACCTCTGCTACTCCTGTATGTCTTCATGGAGTGAACACGAATAGCTTTGCCTTTTCATGATAAAATTAACATGCCCTGCCATGTTAAACAGTAGTAAGATCTAAAAAAATAATATTTACCACGTTCACGCATAAAGGCTTTACTTGAATCCAGTTCAAGAACTTATCTAACACATTCGTCAGAAACACGGAAAGCGTCAGCCTAAGTAACCGGTCATCCACATTCCGCACATTTTAATTACCTACTCCCACTACGAATTACCTTGTTACGAGCACCACGGCATTTCGCGAAGATAACATTTGAACTCATAAAAAACGTAAATTCATACAGCACTCAAGCAATCTCAACGTAACATTTACAACGCCTTGACTATAAATCACACATTACGGTTCCCACCTAATACTGTATCTACCGTCACACAACTTCCACTAATCACTACCAACCGCCTGCTACCAGATGCTCGTGGCAGAGATTACTACTTGCTCAGCACGGCCAACTTCCAGTCGGCAGTGTTCCCTACACCCAGATCATCCACTCTGCCGCCTATCCACGGATGATCCGTGTCCATGGGTCACATTTGGACATTTTAATGGCGCCAACCAATCGATTCCACCGAACTCACCTCCCACAGGTTTATCGCACGTTGCTTAGTGGTCGAGGCAGGTCTGACCACAGATAATCTAGTCTTGACGGTATAGTACAGATCGAAGTGCATCAAGAGCTGTAGTACTGACGTGCTGTGTTGTGGTATTACGCTGAGTGCTTTCTAGTTTATAAATTTTTTCAGTTTATGCTCCGCTTTTCTTTGGCTTAATGGCTTAAGTCTGTTCGATACTCAGTTTTTATACATTTCATTCTTTTCCTTAGAATATCACATGCAAAATTCCCGAGTTTCTGTTCGTAAATCAAGACGCTCAGTTTGTGACAGGAGATTCTCTTTTCTTGTTCATATAATCCTCCAGTCATGCATTCCACAATAACTCGAATTGTGGGTAAGTGTCGAGAAATGTACCAATGTTCTCGATGTTGCTCTTGAGTATTTTGGTACTGAAAATATAAATCTGACCTGTCTTTACACAGCAACTGTCTGCGAAACAAAGCCAAGTACTTAGTCACACACAACAACACTTGTCACTTCACCTCACTAACCTTCTTGCAACTGCCCACTAGGGGTTGTTCCTTCAGCAAACTAACTTACTCACTTGCATGCTTGTCTGTACTGTGGTTGTTTATATCAATGAGTGATGTAGATCTACCCTTGAAAACGAAGATAAAGTGCTGCAATGGCTGTTTTTTGCAATCCAAATAATAACTATTACAATACACATTCTGTACTATACATTTTAAATTTATTAACCATTTTAATATTCTGTATTGAAACTCTATTATCGCACATCTATCTTATAACTAGCCATGAAGGTATTTTTCTTTGTTGAATATCTTCCTGAAGATGGCAGAACATGTAAGAGGCTTACCATACTTTGTATATCACTCCATCCAAGTACTTTGTGAGTGTAGATGTTGGTGTATGTCTATTGATGTCTGGTCGCGGAAAATCAAACCCCATGAATGACTAAACAAATTCCGGAATATTTGCTTGCATGTATGGCACTGCGCAAAATCAGAAACAACTGGAGCAATATAACTCCACATTTCACACCCATCCTGTTCTCGTGGATCCAAAGAAATGGAATTGTACGAGAGAGAATTAAAGAAATCCATCTCACAGAAGTATATATATATATACGGAGATTCGTGATACGTATTATGAACACCGTATAATTTCAGGGATTTGATAAGTAATGCACATACTATTTTCGGAAGTCCCTTAGCAAACCCAGTACCACTTTAAAAATGAGGCAGGCACTGCAGATACAAACCTCGCGACAGCATGTCTCGGATTAATACCAAGCGGAGAGTATACCACGGATGATCTATCTACTGCAGAGGTTATATTGACACGGATCAAAGGACGACTGCCGGACAGCAGTCGACGTATCTAACGCGGTGACGTATAGATACACCTGGTACCGGGTGGTTCCTGTTACGGTTAGGTCGTAAATGTGTAATGGCCGTGCGTGAAAATGACTGATTTGATTCCTCACATAAGCGCCTTTTAATTCCGTGTAATAAAGTACTGTTGAATACTGTCCGTAAAGTATATGAGCTTGTTACTGTAACTCAAGTTCCATTTCTTTGACAATGTGACCCACTTACACGTATGACACAAAACGTAGTGCAAGTATGGCTGACGCAAAGCAGGCGAAGGAGGTTTTTACCGTTTTATTTTTTTGTATATTGTGGTATGTTGTTAGTTCCAGTAATAATGTTATTGGGAAAATGTTACTGAATGATTTTCCATACCCGATGACAGTGACTATGGTGCAGCTAACATCAATTACTTTATATTCTGGCCCATTTTTCAATATGTGGGGCGTGAGAAAATTTGTGGACATTAATTGGGGTTATTATATAAAAGTGATTGTACCACTTGCGCTAGGTAAATTTCTTGCGTCTGTGTCTTCGCATGTCAGTATCTGGAAAGTACCAGTTTCATATGCTCATACAGGTAAGTGTTGTACCGTAAATGATGGAAATAAAACTTAAAATCGCATTTGTTACTGCCAGACCGTCTTAATATAGTGTGAAGGGAGGAAGTGTCATTATTGTTTCTTTATTTTCAGTTAAAGCTACGATGCCCCTTTTTACTGTTCTTCTGTCAAGAGTAATCCTGGCAGAAAAACAAACAGTGAAAGTAAGTATGAGTTGTGTGTCATTCAGAATTTGACTTCACATTGACAGATAACATGTCTTTTGATATCTTGAACCGTTTTTTCAGGTTTATTTATCTCTTATACCAATAATTACAGGAGTAGCAATTGCAACAGTAACAGAACTCTCCTTTGATATCATTGGTTTGATTAGTGCGTTGATTGCAACAATGGGCTTCTCACTTCAAAACATATTCTCAAAAAAGGTTAGTTGTTTGCATTATGTTGAAAATGAATTGCTTTACATAAGGAATTCTGTTAAAGGTTAGTTACTGTAAAATGTGTCACCAATGATGGGACTGTTGACAGGTACTACATGATACAGGTGTTCACCACTTACGTTTGCTACATATTCTGGGTCGCCTAGCACTAATCATGTTTATTCCCGTGTGGATTGTAGTTGATCTACAAAATGTTATGCAGCATCCAACACTGGTAAGTGTACCAACATTGGCGTAGTACAGCGACTACATTTACCTGTCACTGAAGTTGAGTTCTATTTTTAGTTAGTACACATAAATTATTTGTTTGTTTACGGTATAGTTGTCATTTATGTTAGTTAAATTTCAGTGGCTGTATTTAATTTTATACAACCCAAAAGTCAGTGACAGTTTAGGGGATCGGTAGGTCAGAATGATTTATTTTAGGTCTAGGGATTTGAAATAACCCTGATGTTCACTGGCAGGTCTGTATGGTCACCATATTGTAAAGTTGCTCAACCATTGTGACCCCTGATTCACTGACCTGTTTTATGTGTTTGTTTTATATAATGGTACTTTGAGTACCTCATATTGTGTAGTGTGAAAATGTAGGACAGTTCCTGAATAATGAAATTGTCATGGCCTAATTCGATGTGCTGTTCTAGGACTGACAAAAACCATGAAAAATAGTCTTTGCACCTGCAACATTGTAGATACGAAAGAAGAATGCTGCCTGTTTGCTCACAGTATTTGGTCCTTTGACTTGTCTCAGAGCTTTATTTGTGATTACTAGATTACTAGCTCTAATATAAAAAACAATTCTAACATATCTGAATCAGCTAATCTTTGTGTTGTGAAGTTATGACGTGAACTTGTGAATTACGTATGTCATAATTTAGTTTCATAGGTGTTTACCATATTTTGATGGAACTCATCTGCAGGGTAGACAAGACTGGAGGAGGTCATTCTGAAACACTAACAGCCTCCTACAAAACTACATAATATTGTAACCCAGAAAACAATATTAATTTTCCACACCTCAAGTCTCATACAATGAACTTAACTACACTGGGTGTGGCAGATAAATGAGACAGTTAAGGAAATAACTAATGCAGTAAGATTTTATGTTCCTGTTTAGTGGTCATTATTGCTGTAAACTAAATTGCATGCCTAATTTTTCATCACATTCGTGAGACGCTTTCAGCCATTCCTCAAGCTCCGTGCCAATCTTCCAAGATTTCCCAGTGCTTGCTGCGTTATTTCCTCTGGGATGGCCAAGATTTCTTCCCATTTCCTTTGCAGAAGGTCTGAGAGTGTTCTGCCTAGGCCTAATGGTATGTACTCCCTCTTAATGTACCCCCAGAGAAAGAATCAAATGTGTATAAATCAGGTGAATGTGGAGGCCATTGAACATCACAGGTCTGTGAGGTAAGGTTTTTGGAAACACCAGGGGTGTAGCAGGGAGGGGGGGCAAATGGCGGAGCAGAGTTTAAGGGTGGCAAAATGAATATTTTAAATGAAAAAATTAATTTCATCACTGTAAATTTTAAATTACTGAGCCGAATAGGTTAACTCTCGTTTTACGCGATTTCGTTTTGCGAGATTGTGCTTTAATGTGTCTTGAAAATTTACACCAATTTTCGAATTTACGCGATAATACTCATTTTAATGCGATTTGGCATACACGATCCGTTGTCGCGCTTATCGAATTTACTCGATAATTTTCAGTTTCACACGATTTGGCGTAGACGATCCATTGTCACGGTTATCTTCTGTAGGAGGCTGCAGGAAGTGACGTCATTGTCATGCCATCTTTCACGTGTGCGGTTTGATTTTGTCGGTGTTACATCCACATGGCTCATTTAGTTTTCTCTTCAACAGCATTAGTTTTTCTTACCAGTATGAGTGACAAACGTAAATCTGCATCACCTAGTGCAATCCAAGTGAATAATCAGCAAAAGACAATCGGTATTGAAGAGGAATTACGCGTAATAATGTGATGTGAAAATTGAACGAATTGTTGATATATGCTGTAATGTTAAGACTCGCTGACGGTATAGTACATAAAATTCGTGATAATGTTGACAGAATTAAAGAAAGTGCTAAGTCAGGAACTGAAGTGTTTGTTTGTGTAACAAGACTACGACAGTCCTATCCAATTGAACCATACCAAAAACTGTGGATACAAGTCTTTTACATTTTTACTGCATTCGAAATAAATAACTATATTGTATAGAAATGTATGTATACTCTATATAAATGTATGTATACTGTATAGAAATGTGTATATAATGCATATATAGTATGTACATACTCTATTGGTGCATATGTCCACTAGTGGTATAGTCATACACTGTATAGGATGAGGCTGTCAGTCCCCTAACTCCCAGGAAATACATTGTTTTAAATGGGAATTTGGTATTCGATTTGCGCGATGTTTTTCAGGAACATAACCATGGCATAAAACAAGAGTTACCTGTATTTGGAAATCCAATAAATATTAGTGCTTTTTTAAAAGTTCATAATTTCTACTAGGAACTGCCATTGTAATTAGTCACCCCAGGTACCAAGTACCTAGCAATGCCACTGAGAAACAATTGTCATACTGCATCTGTTGATGCCCCCACCATATGAGCAGTCACCCTTTCTTGTTGGAACCATATGGTTCAGGATCATTTCCACGACAACGTAATTACAGTTCTTGATACCTGTGTAACATGTTTGTGTAGCAGTAGGATGTTACTGTCACAACAGCACCTGAAATGTCTTCAAAGAATTAAGGAGCTATGACCTCAAAGCATGCCACCCAACACCATACAGTTATTGGTACAGAACTTTTGTGCCTTGGGGTCACACACCTTTACTGCTTTGGAGACAGTGCAAGTGCTGTGGCAACAATAACATCCCATTGCTACATGGAAATGTTACATCATTGTGGAATTGCTCCCATAACCATATTGTGATAAATATGTCTGTTACAGTTGAGTTTCAAGTAACTAGGTTTGTTTATGCTACAGTTATTACAGTTGACACATACATGGATTCACAGTACCACGGTTTCTCAAGGTCCATATGTCCTTCTACAGCTCTCCTCTATTCGCACAGGAGATTTGTAGTCTTACTGTTCTTTCGCAGACCAGTATGTTATGGTTCCAACAAGGTGAAGCAACTGCTCATGTGGCAAGGGCATCAATGAATGTGGTGTGAGAAGTGTTTCCACAAGACACTACATAGCAGAACTGTGATATTTAATGGCTTCCAGTCACCTGCTGTATCTGCGTTTCATTACTTTCTGTGGGTAAAATGTGTATCACAGGGCCATGAAACACTCAAGGATCTCAAACAAGGAATATGTGACAATACTGCTGCGCTCCCAGAAGAAATAGTGCAGTGAGTGCTGGTAAACCCTCAAGCAAGATTGACACAAGGCTTAAGAAAATCTCACTGCATTATTTCGTTCTAAAATCATTGGATTTATCATCTAGTTATAATAAATATTAAATAGGAGAGAAAGTTTCATTGCATGATCTCATTTTAAAAATTGTTAGGTTTATCTGCCGAACCCTTTAGCGTAGAGGATGCCACTTTTATGAGGTGCATTTCCTTTTAATGTCATGTGTTTATTTGAAATTATTTGTGTGTGTGTGTATGTGCATGCATGTGCGCGTGCGTGCGTATGTGCACTTCTTTGCATCAGACAGTTTACTGGACTTTCTTGAAATTTGGCCTTCATGTATGCATTCAGACATTAAAATTTGTGTTAATATTTGTAATGGACAGTAATTAATAACAGTATTATTTTGAAAGTTGCATCTGATCACTCTCCTACTGGTATGTTGCTGTTTGCCAAAGCTAGGATTTACCCAGAAGGGTTGCAGCCCTTGCTCCTTCATTCCACACATGTCATAGCTCAGGAGTACAAGTCTTTCTCTCTCTCTTCCCCCTCCCCTCCCCTCCCTCCCACCCCTCTGTCCCCCCTTCAGGGATTATTTGGGAGGAAGGTGCAACCCTATGATGATGATTGCTCAAAAATCACCAGCAAGATATGATTAAATGTTATTAGATGAAGTAATCATATTCATGACACACATGTTAGCCCCTACTTTTAGCTATGTGGCTTTACACTTGAGGTAATTCACATGAGTGTGCTGACCGATTTTTGTGTATGCTTCTTGAAAACACCAAGCCAAGTGCCCATGCTTTCTAGAACAAGGGTCTTTTGACACTGTTCCCAGCGCACCCCCAGCTTCTGAGTTTGAAATAATGAAATTGATTGACTCCTGAAAGTGCTGAAATTGAATGTCTTCCTGGACAAAAGAACTGTTTTGATTGAATTCTGTTGATTATTTCAAAATGTTATCCTGTCTAAATTTGCTGTCTGTCTCTGTCTGGTAAGTGAAAACTGGTGTATGGTTCCCATCAGTGCAGCGACCGTTAATCCACCTGTGTCACGGAGTAACGAATTCTGCCATACAATGAGGTGCCTTCCCACATGCGCTGCCATATATTCTCGCACCAATTCCAGAATTTTATCTACCTACAATTTGAACAAACTCTAATTAATTAAAACAGAGATGCATGCTGTTCAGCAGTCCTAATTGCACATCTTGTATGTGTAACTAGATTAATGTGCCAAACTCTAGTTAGCATTGTAAGTCGGGGGCGCCTGTTCTTATGGTCGAACCAAGTACAGACTGTCTCAAAGTTAATGGCTTGTATGACAACCCTTGAGAGTAGAAGAACCTGTTACGTTACTCCACAAATGTATACTTAACACTTCTAAACACATGCAGTTTCAGTCTCACTTGTATAGAAATGTGATGAGTTTGCAGATGGAATTGTTTGTTTCTGATTTAGTAGTATTGTATCTCATTATTTGTAGGTATCTGGTGAGGATTATCGTGTGTTGGTGCTCCTGTTTCTTGATGGAGTTCTCAATTGGCTGCAAAATATTGTAGCTTTCAGTGTGCTGTCCCTGGTAACACCACTCACATATGCAGTTGCTAGTGCATCAAAACGGATATTTGTTATTGCTGTATCCTTGTTTATGTTAGGAAACCCAGTTACAGGCACAAACATCTTTGGGATGGTATTAGCAATATTTGGAGTTCTCTTCTACAACAAGGTATGTGATGCCAAACAAGTTTATAATACAGTTGTTCTCAGTACTGGACTGAAGGTAAATTTCAGTTACTGCTGTTATATTAACCCTTTAAAGACGAAGCGTGTCTGTTTTATATAAGGACTCCGTGCGTACCGCGCTGTAAACACTCTCCACTTCAGTTATAAATACCAGTCTCTTAATGTTTTATAAGGCAAAAGTTGCAGTTTGTTCTGAGATCCGTACAAAACACATAAACACAATGTGGGCACCACGTAGAATTTTTTAATGTTAAACCTGGTCGTATGTAAAGTTACCGCTAGGCTTTAAAAGGTTAAGGAAAGCATTTCATGCTGCAAGTATTAGCATTATAGCATTATAGTTTTGAGACAGTACTTTTTATTTATTTGTTTAAGCATAATAATTATACTGCTGTTTTCTTAAAGAATTTGCAGTAAGAAAATTGATATGAAACCTATAAACCAGTGTTTCCCAAACTTGTTTGCTCGTGGACCAGACCCCTTTAGGCTTCAAAAAATAATCATGGATTCTTACATCCTCGCTCACGTAAATGTAGTGTCTGGATGACAGGTATCCAAAATAAAAAGTTTGTATCCAAGAACTGATTATAGATAGCTACAAATACATATTGCATGATTTTACCTTAATTAAACTGATTGTCCCTTGCTTCATATGTACAGGGGTTTCTTCATTACATATTCTAATGGGCATATGAAATAAATACATCACCAATTAAAGAAGTTCCATGATTATTTTTAACAAAACATTATCCCTTTAATAAAAAAAATAAGTAAAGTTCAAAGTAGCCATTACAGAAATGTATCCACGAATTCCTTGGGAACTGGTTGCAGATCCAAAAAGAATCCACAGAGCACACTTTGGGAACTACTGGTGTAAACTATTTTAACACTAAAGATCATACCATTGTATTAACTGAGTCAACCATAGCCCAACAAGTTTCAGTCCTTCAACCATTCACATGAGCTACAAACACACATTACTAGCTACTGAGGTTTTACAGCTAGGATCGTCACTTGAAACTGATATAAAGATACTGATACAAATGTTTCAGACTTAAATTTTAGTCCTGCATTATGCCTATCATAAAAACATTTGTATCCTTCCAAAATATCAAGGTGGACCATTACCTGCCTGACCGAAAAGCAGGTGACCAACATTCTGCCAGCACTGCTTCATACACTGTGTCTCAGGTGGCTTAACAGTTGATGAAGGAAGCTAGACAAACACAGTGACAATAACCCTCAGAAACTCTAATGAAAACTGACCACTGCTACAGCAGATGTTGATATTTTTGCTCTCCTGACCAAATGCATTCATTATACCTGCAGAAGGCACTCTTGTTAACTGTCTGGAGTTCTTTCCCATAAATTGTTGAAATCTCATGGATGATGTTTTTTAGTGTTTCCAGGGTGTGGGGATTTGTTTTATGCACTTTATCTTTTAAAATAAAAGTCCATTGTCATATGGTGTCGCACTTTCAACAATTTTGTGGCCCTTTGTGCTGACATTTTCAAAACATTCAACTCCTGAGCTAGTCGTTTAAGAGATTTTCTTGCTAAGTTTCAAGTTTAGCACCAGTATCATCCAATTTCTCTTTTATCAGCACAGTTCATTTCCTGTCTGGCTGTTTGTCTCACAGCAATCCTGTTGTGTTCAGCTTATTGACCAATTAATGTATACTTTGTTTGCTTGGAACTGGTTCCCCTGGCATCAAAATTTTCTGTGAATTTTACAGTAGACTGATATTTCAAAAGAGTTGCACTAAACACACATGCTGTTGAATAGTGTACCTGACTTGATGCATGTTGTTACAGCACTGAATGTCTAACTAAGACATGCATTACCAGCAGCAAACATGATGATTCATGGCACAAGTCTCTTATTGCCAAAAGCTAATGTTACGCTCACAAGTTTCCAAGCACTGCAAGAGGTTTCTGATGGCCGTGTAATTTGGCATGATCTTTCGCCCCAGTATTCCCCTGATGTAACACCTTGGGACTTCTGTTTGTGGGGAAGCTTAAAATATAAAGTGTATAAAACAAAGCCCCACATTCTTGAAGAAGAAGCAACAACATCCGCTGTGAGATTACAACAATTTCTGGGCAAGAACTCCAGAGTTAACAACATTGTGCTCCACAGGTATACTGTGTGCATTCAGTCAGGAGGGCAACAATTTCAGCATCTCCTCTAGCGCTGGTGTTTTTATTAAACATTCTGGAGGCTATTATCACTGCAATCGTTTGTCTAGCTCCCTTCACCAACTGTTAAGCCTCCCAAGATGTGGCGTACAACACAATTCCGGTGGAGCATCGGCCCACTCCTTATTGACAGGAAATGGTCCGCCCTCTACTTCCCTCAGTTTTGGCACAGATAGAATGTCTTCACAACTTGTAACACAAGACATAGTGTTTACTTGTACACTTACCGCTTTTCAGGTTCTGGTTTATGCTGCTAATTTATATGAATTGTATTGTTTAGTCATCTGGAACAAAGTTATTTCTATGATAGCCACCTAGAACACATACTTACAAACTTACATTTATGCTGATTAAGAATATTTTGTGGGTTTTGTTGTAGTTGTTTAATATGTTTATATTTAGAATAGCAGGCCTTATTTAATTCCTTCTAAATTGACCAGACCTTACGTCATCTGATGGCTTTATTTGTGGCACATGCTGAAGGAATGTGTGTACTTCAGCCCCATATTTATAACATTTTTCTCCTGAAAGACAGCGTCCAACATGTGTTGAAGTTAAAACCTTACATGCCACCCAGGAACTGTTTGACAATCTATGTCACCAATATAACAGATTACTTTACTGTGAAGTTCTGGGAACTAGAGACTTGGAAGGTATTTAAGGAATGCAGTAAGGATCAGGTGGGTATTCGCCTGGAGAGGGTATATGACTCAAAGACTGGCCTCATACCCTGCACCTCCCTTTTCCTTAGTCTTTCCGCACTTCACACCCCACAAGTTTCAAGATATGGGAACTGGACTGTAGCATGAAGTGTGAACCTTGAAAAAGTCTCTGTGTAAGACACTACTGTATATTTCATGTCAGACACACTGAGGGCAGTACCAGCCTGAAATACATAACCTTTATTTTTATATGTCCTTTACCCACCCTGTGGTATATCTTGTTTCTTCATGTGAATAACATGTACAGTTTATTTCCTTATATTTCATGTAAATTATTGATGAATGAGTGCATGTTGAGTGTTCTCACCTAACACTTTTCAGACGTCTTTTTATCTCTGTGACAGGCAAAGTACGATGCTCGTCAGTCTCTGAAGCAGCAGACTGTACTGCCCTTCTCACAGACGTC
The DNA here is from genome assembly GCA_013340265.1 of Coptotermes formosanus. NCBI lineage: Eukaryota > Metazoa > Arthropoda > Insecta > Blattodea > Rhinotermitidae > Coptotermes > Coptotermes formosanus. The sequence goes on along the minus strand of BLKM01008356.1, from coordinate 1,336,574 downwards.
ATGGCAGAACAAGACAGGGCATGTTATGTACCCAAGTTCTCCAGAGCATACTGCCAGTGAACAGAAACATGCATACCCCATTTCAAATGGTTTCTTGAATGGTGGCAGCCACACCGTTAATAACAATACCATTAATGGTAATAATAGGAGTAAAAGCAGCAGAACTGGAAACTTACTCTTTGTATGATATAATAATCTGCTGTTAGTTAATTTATTAAATAAGAAATACATGTACTTTATATGAAACTGTAAGGTCATATGGGCCTTGATATTACGTATGTGCATAATATTTATGCACCTCCTAAGAAGGCAAGAAGTATAAGAAGTCACTTTTAGAGTTTCATTTTGTAAACCCAGTTTGGTAATAAACTGGTGTCAAAAAGCTTTTAGAACCAAGCTCAAAATTATGTGAACAGAGGTGTTCTGTTGACCCTTGAAAACACGTAAAGGCATTGTTACATGTGTGTAAGTGCCATAACAACATGGCTCATAGATGCGAAGTTCCAGACATCAACAGTACATAAACTTAAGTTACCAACTTCACACTCAAAAGTATGGCAGACTCGAACTGCAAAAGCAAGGTTCCTTTTAAATAAACAGATATTATATTATCAGCCATTCTAAACAAATTCACCGTTAAATGGAATAAAAACATCAGACAGCAAAAAACAGCGTTTCTCTGCAACTTTGTACAGTACTTGGCTGGTCACTGTTGTTCATGTGAGATTTGAGATTCTCACAGTAGTGGCTGTAAAGAATACTGTCTTCTGGGATGTGATGCTATGTCGTTTGGTACAAGTTTACCATCCCTGAAGATAGAGGCCATAAGTTTCTCTGAAACGTTTGTAAATTTCTAGCAGACTATAGGGAATCACATCCCAGAAGACATATTTATGTCCACACTGCGATTTTGTTCTGTTTATACATCTGAGGAACAACACTTGCTAATACCAAGATTACTGAAATGTAAGATAATTAATGAACAAGGAGTTCTGTGTTGAACTCGTGAAGCCTGTTTTCATGATACAGACTTGCAGTCCTACAGTCGTACTTTATTCATTTCTTATGTGTTATCACATTTGTTAAGTATTAATTAGTGAATGTTTTATATAGAGGGAGCTGGGATAGCATAGTCGGCACAGTGACTAGGCTCCAGACTGTACAACCAAGGAAATGTGGTTCAGTTTCTGGCAGGGGTTAGAGATTTTCTCTTCTCTGGAGTGTGCAGGCCAGCTGTGGGGCCGACCCAGCTTCCTATTCAACGTGTGCTGGAGATCTTTTCCCACAGGTAAAGCAGCTGGGTCGTAAAACTGATCACTCATTTGAGTGTGATGTTAATGTTAAGAATTGGTGGGGTTATAGCTCTACTCCCCCATACACTTTCATGGTGTGCACAGGGACAACTTTACTTTCACTTTAATATAGAATATCTCCATACCAAATTTCATACACCATGCTTGAAAAATTCTGCAGTTATCATCATAAAACTAGTGAGCTAAATATAGATTTCATACAGCTGTCATATTGTTATTTTACACATTCTAAAAAAGAAATGTATATAAAATCTTTGTTACCAAGATCTGTTTTTGCTCATCAAAGGTAAATTCCCAATAAATGCCATGCAGACAGTTCAGAGGGCAAAGTGGGGGATGGAGGTCACTAGATGGAGGTGAGTGGTCACATCACACCTCAGGCACTTTATCCACAGGGAAGGGACCCTAGTACTCACTGCACACAGAGCGTGGACGGGGCCTCAGAGCCAGTTTCGATGCTTCGGAGAGGAGAAAAATATCTTATCCCAATTCCTCAGTTACCCGGCATGCAGCCTTGTCACTGACTGATCATGCTATCATGACTCATCATTTTAAGATACTCCAACCTCAGAAGCTCATGTATCTGTGATGTTATTACTCATTGTAAAAGATTAGAACAAGTGAGGTTGAGGTGACCTCAAATGACAATATTCATACCCAATTTTGTGAAAGTCGGCTGGTTGAGAATTTGACAGGGACAGACACACAAAAATAGCACAGCTGTCTCATATATATCTGATTTCCCTCCATAGAGTTCATAAGATTACAGCAACACAAATGTTTTTAATCCTGTCAGCAACATTTCCACCTTCATGTGGACACTTCCTATCCAGTGATACTGTTTAAATAATAAGAAATAACGTTAAACACCTAAGAGGGATAGAGACATAAAGAAGAGGAGCATGTTTTAGGAGGAATTTCTGTATATTCCACACATGTTCTCTGAAATTAGGAAAAAACTTACCACATAATTCAATGAGCTGCATAATATACACATAACACTGTGTTGCATTCGTGCAACTAGTTGAATGTGTAAACACAGCTGTATTACTTCCCCTTTAGATTGTTCCTGTTGTAAAATAACTTACGCAGCAACAATGTGTTCTCTTAGTATTGTTGACCTACATGTCACATATCAGTATTGAAAGTGTTGCCATGTAAATGCAACAAGTTCCTTTGGCATTGTGTCAGTATGTTGTTGACAGCAGCATGTAGCACAAAAATTCAGTCTGTTAGTACTGCTGACCTGCATATGTCACTGCCAACAGTGTGATCAGTATTGAAGGGGTTGCCATGGAAATGCAACAGTGCATTCCTTTTGCATTGCTGTGCTACATGGCACTATTAACAGTGTGTTTATGGTGATATTAGGTTGCCACCAGCAACGAAACCTACTTTGGTCTCCATGTAAAGTGGCAGATTTTTCTGTCTGATTTTAACTAAATTTGGAGTTTCTCAATAGACTTTAATAAGAATCTCCAACATCAAATTTCACAAAAATCCGTCCAGTGGGAACTGAGCTGATACATGCAGACAGACAGATGGACAAACAGACATGATGGAGGTCACACATGCTTTCCACAGTTTATGCGAACATGCCCAAAAACTGCTTTAACTCTGATCCATTGTAAACACACATGAACGTAAATTGGAAATAAGGGTACATAATTGTTATCATTAAAAGTGCATCACACTTCTTTGGAGACAGACTCTTGATTGTTAACATGTTACAATGCTCTTAGTGGAGTTTGGGATGGACCTGTTTGTCAAAAAATTTCAGTGATACTGGGTCATACTGTGTTCAGCAGTACTGTCTGTCACATACATTGTTCTCCAGAAGATGTCAGTAAAATTGACAGAAATTTTGTAAGGTGTGAAATATATTTCCCAACGAGCTCTGTGTAAAAATATCCCATATTTACTTTCCATATTAAGAAATGTAATTTAAAAAGAATTCAAATTGAATAAAGAGAAGTTTATTTCCCTTGGCACATTTTTATGCTCAGTTTAACAAGACTAGTGGTGATCATACCTACTGATGTATTACACATTTTGGACATGAGTAGCTCGGCACTCTGAACTTCTGCACTGTGTGACATAGTCCCAAAAATACATGCAAATGAACACAGCATGTATATATGTACCTGCCCTTGGCTACGGGTGAATTAATGTAAACTGGAGTGACATAGGCCTATATTATCATTGCCTATTTAAATGTATTAAATTATCAATAAACATGTTATTGATAGCCATGTGTAAGGAGTAGGGGGAGAATCAGAAGAGTGTGTTACATTTCTTAACTGATTTCAGCATTCAAGACTGAGTCTTTCTGTGGCTTCTCTAAGGGTGTCTGCATGCAAACATAGCAGACAGGACATGAAAGCAGCAACATCATAATGAAATCACACAATACTCAGCCCAACAAAATTCACTCAATTATATTCAGTTATTCTGTATTACAATATCTGTAAACTGTAAGGGATCAAAACATGTTGGATTGGTTTACAGATATTGTAAAGTAGAATATCTGAAAATAATGGAATGCATTTTGTTGGGCTGAGTATTGTGTGATTACTGACAGTGCACCATATGAATGATGTAAATAAAGTCATAATGAAAGTTTCTTGACTTAAAGGATAGAGCAGTGTGCACATGTCTCCATGTGGGTATAAATGAGATTCTTTTGGGAACATCAGAAATTATGGTGTTGTGTCACGTAAATTAATGCTGTGGGGACCAAGAGCAAGTCTGGTAGTAGGGAAGAGAAAAATCCCTGTCCCTCTCAGAAATCAAAAGGCAAATCCAAAGTTGCCCAGTCTGTAGTTAATACACTGTCTGAGCTACTCATATCTTGGTTCCTGATGCTATGAAAGTACATTGGTATGTGGGTTACTGTATGCTGCTACTGTGAAATCACAACAGTAAGCACATTAACGTCAGTCTTTATTCTCGTCGATATGTACAGGTTATTGCTATATACAGTTGTCCGTGTCAGACGTATTTACAGATGTTTCTCGTTTGATATTATGGCGGCGAACGGCCGCGTTAGTGAGGTCCGGCAAGCGTTACTCCCGTGAAGAAACGGACTCACTGAAGCAGTGCGGTGAGAGCGAGTTGTGTACAGTGTCAGCCGGTTGCGCGGAGCAGGCTGCGCGGTGGAGAGCCTGGGACAGCTCTGTGGTGCCGAGCAGTGTGTGCTGGCAGACACTGCGGCGCGTTCCGCAGGATGCGAGCTGTAGATGCTGCGAACAGGCTGAGTGGCGGATGATGCTCGGGAGCCGATCGTGGAGGCTCGTAGCACGTTGAGTCTTGATATTGAACGCTGGATCCGGAATACTGGAATGCACAACTTTTGGCTGGAAATGTAGCCTTTTATAGCTGGCCGTCGCTGGGCTGCCCGTCTGCGATTGGCTGGCGTGAAGAGCTTGTTGCAGTGTTGGGGAGACCGACTACCGCTGTACTGCGCGGAAAGGGCCGTTTTGCATTTGTGGGGATGTTCCCACAGGTATTTATGAACCAAACTGCATACAGTGTCACATCCCCTGCACTGTAACTTGTGACCATGAAAGTCAAATTTTAGGTAGAGACAGTACAAGAAAAGTATAGGAAGAAGGCAGCAAAATGCGTGATGTCAGAGCAGTTGGCATAGCACTGGGCGGGCACAGTCAGTGCCAGCAGTAAGAATTCCTTTTTTAAAAAATTCTTGAAAGTTTTATTACAATAATACTTCTTAAATTTCCTTGATTTTTTTTTCAAGTCTCTCATTTTCTATTTTGTTAAATCCACCTGGAGGGTAGACGCCTGACTTATTTACACACGTAATGTTCCTTCTTCCTGGTATGGTTATCACTGCACTGAAAATGGAAGTATCAACCATCTGTGAAACATCAGTAACAGCTACCAGTTACACAACATCATATCCCAGAACCCTTCAATTTTAACGTTTATGAAGATTCGATATGCTGTGTTCTGGGATGTGACGCCGTGTAATTTAGCACATTTGTACTTTACCAGCATTTCAGAAAACCAATAGTAAGTACAGTTACTACACGGCATAAACCCGCAGAAGCCTTCGTCGTGAAGCCTGCGCATCCTAGCGGACGAACCTTTCATTGTGGTGACCATACTCGGTTGTTCAGTCGAGTTTTTCCGCGTCATTTGCTAGCAGCCGAAATGTGCAGAGTCGAAGTGACAGGTTACTGTGTTCTATGGAATAACTGAAATAAAACAACAGTTGATAATGTTCAGTAATATACAAATCAAACAAGGGCCAAATTTTTTCCTTCACGATTCTATTCAAATGTTTGGAAACTGCAATGATCAGAATACAGTTAAGGGCAGTTCCAAAACGAAAGGCAAATTTACCACAGTTGAATCGTGAAAGTTTCAAGGAAGGTGTGGCTACCGAATTTCGTTACAATTTTCAATTATCACTTCATTAAATTTATCCTGTTTGGCCAAAGAAAGATGCATTCCCGAAATTGTAAATTTAATTTTACAACTTTTATCGCTACACACACACACGCGCGCACACACACACATCATCCGGACACAGAACAGTAATTTCAAAGAACGTGTGATCAGAATCGCACCGCAACGTAACCTTCTGCTATTATATTCCAGCACTGTTAACGAGAACGTCACTAACACTTAGCGGTATTTAAAGGAAATAAATAATGTCATAATATCAGACGACAATTAGCCACTTCGTTAAGTGTATTATAAAACCACGTGTTACTTCCAACAGTTCCGTCCGTCCACATGAAAGTAGAGCTCCAAAATCACCTGACCGACTGTAACAACCTGTACAAAATAATGGCGAAATTCTTCAGTTTTGATATCAATCAGACGTTTACAAATATTTATGATGGGGAAACTCTTCGGTTTTGATTGAGCATATGGTACATGTAGACCAATAAAACGTACAGGTTTCGTACTAATAACGAAGCATTATGGGACATTCTGATGTTATTGTGAAATCAAGGGGGAGTCCAATCCGTCATAAGGATGTTTTGAGCAGTCGAACGGAATTTACTGCTTTGAAATTATGTGTATTTTGACTGCCGAACTACAAATACAGTCACACATTTCACTTATATTTTGAATCATTCCGTCTACACGCAGCCAAAATCTAATGAGTCGTCGAATTAAAGGGGAATTCCTGTCTCTCTTAAGAACTTAATATCATAGTTTCTTCATCAAAGCATCTGTACATGGCGGCCACAAAAACCTCCCTGATATTCTGCGATGTGACGCTGACTCACTGGCTAAAGGATACCCGACGTTTCGAAGGAACTCGCAAACCACTTACCCAGTGATGCAGAGTCACAACACAGCAAAAGGCAAGCCTTAATTTCTAGATCTACGTATTGCTGAACACTTTGAGAGACTAATGACAATCGCACGTGGCACATACGTTTAATTTGTGTTAGCGCGCACTTAAGTTAAGAAGCTGAACACACAGACGAAGCGGATCGTTAAACATTCACCTGAAGGGAAAACGACTTGAAGCTATTTATATGTATGGGCAAAGCGTGTAAATTTTGATTTGTAAATGTTCACACAAATTTGAATTCTTTTCAAAAAACAAAAAAGTAGCCTACAAACAGATAATCTTTGGGCACATTGAAAATCTTTGATCAGATTTCTTTTCATGGTCCTGGACGTGACGTCCGACCCATTTACAATGTACTGCCTTCACAAATGCAGTCGAGGAACGCCAGGACTAAACGACGCACGGTTTTTAATAACTGCTGAAAGAAATCGACATACATGCATAAAATTAAACTATTATAAAAAGCGATTCTTTACGCAGCCACGTGTGATCTATGACTAAATTAGATGTACACTTTTGTAACAGACGCAACTTCCGAATTCCACCAGTAAAGCCAATGCACGGATAATTCCCATCAGGAAAAAAAAAAATGACCGGCAGATGAACACGGGTCGATTACAGGTGTTGTTTTAATTAAGGTTTACCACGAAAAAACTATCTAAACGGCGTTCATATAATAACCGAGCATTTGCAGTAGGCGGATAACAAGTAAAGCTGCAGCTGAGAATTTTGCGGTGTTTAATATAGAATTCAATTTCGGGCGTGCATCGTTCTTTGTTTCACCCGCTCGCCACGTTGAGGCACAGGATATGAGCGGGACCTGAAAAAGAAAAAAATAATTAGTATCATGTCCTCTAAACAACAGTAACAAACGCGAAATGTAAGTGCCTAATTAACAAAATGAGCACAGAACTTACCTTGATAAGAGGTATTCTTCTACTGTCTTCTGTTTCATATATATTCGAATTATATAATAAAGTCCTTGATCCTAGACGCTGTAGGTTTTAACAACCCTGATCATGGAAGGCATATAACTGTGTGTACCTTTGCTCATGGCAGCTGTATATATTAAAATGGAAAACTGAATGAAACAGAAAATACTGGGTTATAAGCCATCTAGTCAAGGGTATTAAAACAGAAGGCGAAAAGAAGTCAAAATTGTCGTCTTCAATGAAGTAGTAAGCAATCTTTGGAAAAATACGATATCGGCGTCTTCTTCTGTTAAAACGAACTCAAAGTATCGCTCTCGAAAGACGCTTCATTCACGTCGGAAACCAAACGACAATATGCATGGTCCATCCGGCGACATCTCGCGTACGCGACTTGAGAATTGTGGAACTAATTCGTCATTTCAGGCAAAATTAAAAATCTGGCGGCTAAAATATTCAGTTCAGTTCCAACACATCCGTTTAAACATGCACACATACATAATTCTGTCAACTGGTTGTTGTTCTTTTGAAATACGAACTACGACGGCAGTTCGTCTGCTTTTATCGATATGTGAAATGTAAATGTTGTTGTGTACGTATGTCCATTATTAAGCCTAACAGCGTCAAAGACGCTACTTTAATGTTGACAATCGGTGTGTAAGGCAGAACTTTGGTTGATGGCAGTCGATGTAGAAGCAGCTTTCATTGTTGACGGCCGATGTAGAAGACCTACCTTTCGTTGTTAGCTGTCGATGTAGAAGCAGCTTCCATTGTTGACGGCCGATGTAGAAGACCTACCTTTCGTTGTTAGCTGTCGATGTAGAAGCAGCTTTCATTGTTGACAGGCGATGTAGAAGACCTACCTTTCGTTGTTAGCAATCGACGTCTCCTCTAAGTTGAAACTTCAGCTTATTTTGTACAATGAATTCATCGAAACATATACAACATGTCACTTTACGTATGTCACGATCCGTTTCACAGAAACATATATAACATGTAACTTTACATATGTCACTATCCATTGTGAATAGCCTATTATTACAGATTCAGACACTTGTCTTTCAACAGTGAAGTGAAAGACGGGTCAAAGTAGAATTAAGTTCTGCTCTACTGAATCCTTGCCCTTCCAATGCGAGTTATTCACAGGGAGAAACTATTAAAGCATCTTTTTTATCCCTCTCCCTCTCGCATTGATATCATTGGTTGTGCCGACCGAACCCTGTCAAGTTGACACCCTGCGGTAAAAAAAAAAGCTCACACATAAATACTTAAAACTAAACTCTCCTAACAGAACGGCCCTGCTGTCACATGGCACTAATTTACGCGACCTATCCTATCCAGAAATCCTAACTGGGAAACCTAACGGGGAGGGCAGGGAGGACAGAACTTACAAACTAAGTAAAGAAAAAAATCACATCCACAGGGTTGTCAACCCGACCTTAACCTAGGCCCTGAGTCATGGCGGCTACCGCATCAAATACAGAGTTGCCTGGCACGGCTGTTATTATCATGTGCAGCCTGGGGCCGGACTGACATCATGATAAGCTCGTGTCGGTGCTATGGCGTACCTCATTTGCTGCGAGTACCCAGCCCATCCTCCTGCGGATGGGTCCTCAATCGCTAAAGGTTCAGCCGACACGGTTTTGTTTATAACGTTACTGTTTGTGCGTTGCTCCTTTCCCTTTGGTCCTGGGTTCGTAGTCTGCTGATGTCTCAACTGGACCGTTGCAACCGTTGGAGAATGACACTACACTGTTTAACTGATACTCAGAGATTCGCCGATATTGCACACACATCGCAACACAACACTTTATTCCACATCCACAAAAACTAACACCACAAGAAAATATGAAAGTGCGTGGCCCGAACAGTGTTTTAAAATTCATAATAAAAGAAGTCTGTATCACTGCACAAATAGGTATTTTCACACGCCTTATATATTCACAGCAAAAAAATCACAAACACGCGAAGTTAAAATCACTAACCACACACCGCCAGCCAGCCTGCCACACAGATAATTTGCCGGATAATTTAGAAATTACTGGACTTCGCAGATTCTCACGTTTGTTAGCTACTGGAATTTCGTAATTCATAACGTGGTATACGACTAATAGACACAACGCCACTTCCACATAAATATGTTCTACAGTATCACTGATAAAAATAGTCCCGCTATTACAGGGGCATGAAGCCCCCTTCTATATCCATACACTCTAAAATAATGTCTATAATATATTTAATCCTCCTATTAAAGGGGCATGAAGCCCCTTTCTGTATCTATATATCCTTAAATAATGTCTATAAAATGTTTAATCCTCCTATAATTGCGGCATGAAGCCCTTTCTACAGCCCTATAGTCTAAAATGATATTTATAAAATATTTAATCCTATTATTACATGGGCATGAAGCCCCCTTTTACATAAACGCAGCATAAAATATCACTTAAAGTACTTAATCAGCCTATTATTGGGGCATGAAGCCCCCTAATATACAAACGCATTCTAAAATATCATTTAAAATACTTAACCTCCTACTACTGGGGCATGAAGCCCCTTCTACAGCCCTATAGTCTAAAATAATACTTATAAAATATTTCATCCTCCTATTACGGGGGCATGAAGCTTCCTTCTTCACAAACGCAGCCTAAAATATCACTTAAAGTATTTAATCAGCCTGTTACTGGGGTATGAAGCCCCCTAATATACACACGCAGTCTAAAATATCATTTAAAGTACTTCATAACCCTATTACAGGGGCATGAAGCCCCCTAATATACAAACACAGTATAAATATCATTTAAAAGTACTTAATGATCTTATTACAGGGGCATGAAGCCGTTCTACAGGCCTGTAGTCTATAATAAAATTTATAAAATATTTAATCCTCCTATTACAGGGGCATGAAGCCCCTTCTACAGCCCTATAGTCTGAAATAAAGGTTATAAAATATTAAATCCTCCTATTACAGGGGTATGAAACCCCTTCTACAGACCTGTAGCCTAAAATAAAATGTATAAAATATTTAATCCTCCTATTACAGGGGCATGAAGCGCTTTCTACAACCCTATAGTCTGAAATAAAGTTAATGAAATATTAAATCCTTCTATTACAGGGGCATGAAGCCCCCTTTACATCACTGTATTCTGCAGTATCTAGTATATAAATATTAAATACCTAGGCACACAAGCCACAAGCCTGTCTTAACCCTGTCATTTGTTGGGTACAGCTGGATGCTTGGCTCTTTCTGCACCTCACCTGATTTCTTTTTCTTTATAAATTGTTTATGCATAGCCTAACGTGGTCTCAACCCTCTTTCTCTCATTTGAACTACAAGGATTTTGAAAGCCTTCTCAAAATCCACAATACATTTGAAATCACTTGTTCTCAGATATTTATCCACACTTGTTCTGGTTGCAGAAACACTACTCACTCTGCTGTTACGTTTGACAAATCGTTCATGTACAGCAGTCAATGTCTAACGGTACAATTACTAGTCCCTTAGCCTACAAATTGGTACCCCTGAACATATTTTCCAAAAATTATTAAGATATCCTTCTATAATTTTCAACCTTCTCCTGATATCAGCCTCATAACCTTGCACTTATTTTTCTGTACGGCTTTCCATTTCCTAAAACAAATCTACTGCACAACTCGCCAGCCTGATTAATTTCGAACAAAATTTACATTGTGCCTTGTGAATTAATTTCCATGCATTATATTGCCCCCCCCCCTCCCCAAATTCTACCCCGTAAGTAGCCCTACATTTACACAACATTTCACAGATACTCTCCAAAGTATGCACCTATAGAGTAGTGGCTACTAATACACGTGTAGTAACACATTGCTGCAATGCTGCAGAAAGAAATGCATATCACGTTTTGGTGGACCAAACTGAAGGAAAGGGCTCACTTGTAGGACCTTAATATAGATGGCAAGGGCAATTTTAAAGTAGATCAGAAATATTTATCGCTGTGTGTGTGTGTGTGTGTGTGTGTGTGTGTGTGTGTGTGTGTGTGTGTGTGTGTGTGTGTGTGTGTGTGTGTGTGTGTGTGTGTGTGTGTGTAGACTGAATTCGTCTGTTCAGGGGAGGGACAAATATAGGCAGTTGTGAATAAGGTAATGAACGCTAAGACTGTGGGGAATATCAAGAGGGATTTTGGCACGATAAATCAGTGAATTGGCCATTTATGTCGAACAGGTGAGTATGAAGAGAAAAAGTGTCTTCGGTGAGGCAAGATTTTGGAAAGAGACAGCAGAGGGACCCTAAAATTAATTTGAATGTCATAAATAAGACGACGTAAGCTGAGAACTTATTGTAGATGGTGTCCAACACCTGTCATTCACAGTTTGGCAAACTGAAATGTCTCGTGCAGCTGTATAACCTGAGGTAACTATACAAAAATATAGCCTACGGCTACTCCTACTGTGGAGGGGATAGCGCCTGCCAGTGTGACGACTGGCCGTAATATTGTAACGTGCTGTCTGAGAAATGTCACATATTGCAATGCAGACTGAGTGACGCTGAAGTAACAGCACTGATAACTGAAATGCACTTCTGAAATATATTCCTGTATGTACAAAACACTTGCATATGACTTACACGTCTTGAAATCTTACATTATATAACGCCGCTGTACCAAATGAAATAGCTTAATTCTTTCAGTAATTCATCTAATATTCATCTGGTGAATAAATATAAAAGGCCACAACAGACATACAGTTTGTCTTTAAATACTGAAGGGTGAAGTAGAGGATAATATTAAAAATAATAGGCTGATAGAAATTTAAATGGGAAAGAATGGTTCAGGATATGGCCTCTAATGTGATGGCAATAAATTTTATTGTTCTGTAATAGTGGTGAATTTCTTGACGATGTAAATACGAACAGGGGACTCAAAATAAAGTATAAGAGTGTTGCCTCTTATCAGCTGACAAGGCCATGTAATATTAAGTGACAAGGGAAGACCATAGCCTTTGACTGCAGAAATAATTGTGGCAGACTCTCTGGATGGCGTGAGAGAGAGAGAGAGAGAGAGCAAGAGATCATGAAAATCCGCTAGGCTTTAGCAGGAGAATTTGTCAAGTAACGTTATAACATCTATACACGTTGATTGATGTGCTTACTGGAAAACAGAGTTTAGATACAGCGTCTTACAGGAGGTCTGAGTCATTAGAATTTAAGGATTATTGACACTGCTACTTCCTCGTAAAGACATTGATGTCAAATAGCGTGATAAAAGTAAATGTTGTTATTTAATCGCATATACCGCTTAATTAAAATAAGTTTTATTCACATAAATATGAAATAACCAATGGGAAATGCTTTTCACGCGCATATTAAGTCACGTAACGACACGTAGAAATTTTACGTACAATAACACTTTCTACAACCTTGCCAGTAGAAGGTCATGCTGTTCACATAATCTCCACAACGCACTTAGATAAAGATAGTTCACCGCGTATTGTACTACGCAAGATAGATCGTCTTAACTTAATGGGTATTTTAAAATGGCTTTATAGTTATTAATTTTACTTAAAATAATTTAAAATAAGACTTTTTTTTAATTTTCCGCGGACAAATACCGGGACACCTACCATAGGCTGAGAAACAGTGATGTTTCTTCAAAATCACGAATGTGTGTCGGTGCATAAAATCAGACTACACTCACATATCTAGAGCACATAAGTCGAGGTCGTTTCTTGTACGTCGACATGGCCAGATGATGTCAATGGGCACATATGACCGTACAATGTGTGCTAAGTTAGTGTTTGCCGGCCATGCATAAGCAGAGGTACGAACCGACTACCATAAGAATAAGGAAATGTTAGGTTGTTAGTAAATCAGTGGGTTAGTCATATAGATAGAATGATAATTAGTACGGTCATGTGTGGAAATTGACATAAAGTATCTGACGTCATAATGCGTGACGTCATTACTAGGAACGTACCAGCAGATTGAAAACACAAAATGTCATTTAACAACATTACATATTTTTTATTACTTTTAAAGGCTTTTAAACTTATTGTGGTTGTGTTTCATCTTGCGTAGAACTTGTGTGACCTCAGCATCTTAATATTTTAAGATTTGTATTTTTGTAACAATTGAAACGCATTGCCATTCTTATTGCAATACTGTAGTTAGTTAAACCTAATAAAATTGTCAGGATGCTAATAATTCATCACTGTGCTGTTAAATACACGTACGGGATGGCGTAATAGACAATGGTTATAGTCTTTGTTTAATGCCCCATAATAGTAAAATATCGGAAAGGATGATGTAATGAGAGGAGCTATGTACAATAATATTTTAAGACGAGGAAAAAAGGCTGTCGTGGCCAATTTAAATTACTATTTCTGGTGACAATTGAAAAATACAAGAATTTTGAGTTACGATGCTTGAAATTCAAAATAGTATGGCCTGAAGTAACTACCGAAAAAGGACGGTACGGACACTGTATATTGAATAGCCTGGCACGTTCACTTTTGACAAAATTTGGTGTCCAAGGTTCTGCAATGGAAGTCTATGTATCAGCGGTGTGCATTGCATCAAGTGTGTATTTTCGCCATCGTCATTATAACAAACAAACAAAAAACCGGTGGCTGCTTTTATGTCAGTTTTGCTAACCTGTCGAAACGTCAGTTACATATAACTGATTTCAACGAGTGGAACATTAGGATTAATATTAGTATTATTCGGTTATGTACTGTCCGTATACACTTTTATGAACAGGAGAGTATTACATTCACGTAGTTATTCGTTCAGTCCTACTTGGTTATATGAATTTATTTATCATAATTATTTCCTACAAACACATCACCAGTTTACTATCTAAATCTCATTTGGATTTATGAATTAGCAATATATTTATACGGTACCGTGTTAATTTTGAGTACTAATTCTAATCAAGCACATGATAATGATATGTCAAAGAATAGTACAGTTACAAGCAAATGTGAGTAGAGATTATCTATATTATCTGCTTATTTAAGGACACTTTATCATCCAATATCTTTTTTAGTATTGTAAAAAATAATGGTATATGAATAGCCAAACACAGGAGATGTGAAAGGAAGAGGTCTTGCCGTACTGTGGCTGGAGAAACAGAAGAAAGTCACGAAAACTCGAGAAATGACAGAAGACATGAGGCTGGGATTCGATAGGAGTATCTTCTGAATACAACTGACTATTGTGAGCCGGGTATTTGTAATGTGTGTTTGATTTATATAAACCGGCGACAAATCTGCATAGCGTTCGCTATTGTACTGCTTTTCAATATAATTATAACATATTTAATTTTCACTGCCACTTTAGAAATAGTCATTCAATCCCGTATTTTCCTACATAAGATCATGTCAATACAGCCACGTACTCATTTCAAACTACCCCCTTGGAAATCAATTAAAATCCCACTGCTTATTCTTAGAATGTTATGACGGTACACTGTGAAACACTACGAGAGGCCTTCATCCTTTCAAACACGGCTACATTCTTCCAAGGCATTCGTCGTAGTGTGTTCTATAAATATGGGTTATGCCCTTTGTGATCAGCAACAAACTTACCTCCAAAACTCACAAGGTAATATGATGGAAATAGACATACATAAAGCCTTAACTGACACCTCATTTAATAACCTATACTATTATAATTAATATTTTAACACTTAGTCTTAAGTCCTGAAAGCTGTAATACGAAGATGGCTATGAGCGTCTGCAAAGGTAGCTTCTTGTTACAATGTACGTTTCCTAATGCTCATTGAAATAGATAGCAGAGATACTACTTCTGCTTTTCCATCATTCAAACACGGCAACACCATCACTAGGAAGGTATTCTTCGTAACGCGTATCATAAATACGTGTTAGACACTTTCTGGTAATCAACAAACTTACCTCCAAACCTCACGTCGTATTATGGAAGTAAATGCATGTAAACTCTACGAAACCTCATAATTATTAAGGTACAATAATGTAATGATAATTTTATAATATTTAACCTTCATTTTGGCGCCCTTAAACTTCTAAACCAAATACGCCTACGAACAACAGTAGAGGAAGCTTCTAGATGTTAACATTACAAAGATGGCTGAATTACTGCTTCTAGCTTGCCAAAAGTCAAACGTGGCCACAAACTCTCAAGGATATCCTTCGCCATACCGTGTGATGTAAACAGAATTATGCACTTTATGGTCAGCAACAAACTTACCTCGAAAATTCGGATGATATTATCGTGAAAATAAATACACGTAAATTAAAAAAAAACTTTATAGTAAGTAAAGTATATTAATGTAATTAAATTATTTTAACATTTATTTTGGCCCCCAGAAACCTGTAACTCCCAAGACGGCTCGCACTTCCGCCAACGAAGGTTCTAAAGACATTTACAAAGATGGCTGAAATACTACCCCTGCTCTTCCAACATTCAAATATGTCTACAGTTTTAAGAGGGATGGCATTTGTCACACTGTATATTGTAAATACGGAATACGTACTTACTGCTCAGCAAAAAACTTACCTCGAAAATTCAGGTGATAAAATTAAGAAATAAATATATTTGCATTTTGTAAAACATACGTAAAATTTTATATGTAAAATAGTTTAATAGTATTTATTTTGGCCGCATGAGTCTTCTACAACCGCCACGACTACAAGCTGTTCCAACGAAGTTTCACATCAGGTGTACAGCTCGTAAATATTAATTAAACAATTTATGGTGCATAATAAAACGGCACTAATTGTGAAATGTAGCAAATAAATAGTTATAAACTTCTAAATAATTAAATCGTTTAGGAAACCTCAAATATATAATTTTCGCAGCTAATTATAGACTCCGCCAATATGGCTAGTAAAGTTATAACTAGTTTTTCGTAACAATTAAGGGATATTACGAATATTAATTATGAAATTCTAAACTTGTAATAGGCAGTTTTAATGAAAATTATAATATAAAGGTTGGAAAACCGTAAAACGAAACACACTACAAAGTTTGCTGCCGTTACATGCAAACCGACGTACCGACTCTGACTGTTCAGTAAGAAAACTAATGTAACATGGTTTCTGAAGACGTCCAGACTATATTTATGTTAATCTCACCAATGTGAAATCGCACACTGCTAAGTAAATCAACTTACGATGCTGAAACTTTTGTTAAAACACAGGAAAGTTTAATTATGCCGTAAATTGTCGCACAGGCCGGCCGGTTGACTGACGTTCTTCCTTCGGAGTTCAACGATCTCTGCTGTGATTGGACGAGAAGTTGTATTAAGAAGGGGAAAGAGGGGGAAGTTCCAATTTATCCGCAAGATGTCAGGCGTATCAGTAACTACTGCACCTACGTTCCAGTGTCGGTTAGTGAACAAATTTTCACAAATTAATTTCAAACGTCGGAATGTTAATATATGTATCTCTCACTTTATTTAACGACTCACTGTCACACAGTAAGATGATTATTACGCTGTGTGGAAGGGAGGCGTTAAATTTTTCGCTGCCCGCGCCATGAAGACATAAGATGGGAATGGTGGCAAAGGTCCACTTATTTTTAGCCTCAGCACTTTATGAACATCAGTTGCCAAATTTAACCTCGAGGACAAATCCTATGGTACCTGTTGACTAGGAGACTGGGTGGGCTTCATGTCCTGTGTGGGTATACTGGAAAAGAAAGACCTTCCCAGCCCTTCCGGGAAAAGATCCATGGATCATCCAACCCTTACCTAAATCGCTATAATGTCTGATACATTCCTGCAGCTCATTCCGTAATTTAGCGTCACCCACACTTTCCCTAATGGAGGTACATTTTGGTTTTTTAACCCCGGATATCATCGGGCAAATAAGAGGTTTACGTATGTTGCAAATTAAGTACTGTGAAATGCGCACATGTTAATTTGAACTCAAAGAGCACTGCGATCGACAGCTGCGACATTAGAATCGAAAAGTGTGAAGAAATACGCAGTTGAACTGAATTCATTGGTATGAAGTACATTTTATTTTTAATTATTCACTTTGAAGAGCGAATCACAATATTCTTTTGTTTTCTGTTTTAAACCCTTAAAGCCCAGTGGTTACTATATGTACCACCAGGTTTAATATTCATCAATTCTGCGTTCTGTTCGCAGAGTGATTTTAAGTGTTTTGTATTTATCTCAGAACAAACAGTGACTTTTCCCCTATAGCATATTAACTGATCGGTTTTTACAACAGAGATGCAACAGTTTACTGCGCGGTACGACCTGGGTCTTTAAGTAAAACAGATTACGTTTCGTCCGTAGAAGGTTAAATCTTAATGTTGCAGGAGTTCGTGAGTACAGTTGAATAGTGACAATGCCGCATTATTATACTATACAGTCGAACCACCTTCCTATTTTATCCTTAGATTATAAACACTAACCATTCAAGAAATATGTAAGCTGAAATTTCTACCGCAGGGAAGCATTCGGCTGGTCCTCGCCAAATCGACAATGAAACTGGCTATTCTGTATGTATAACCTATGAAAGTGACAGATTCCTAAATCAGGAACAGGATAGTATTATAAAATAATAAATAAACCAGACAAACAAAGAAATACAGGCCTCTAATCACCCACATGCAAATAATATTAATAATATTAAAAATGTAGGCCTAGTTAAATGGAGGTAAATCAGTCTGAGCCGGAACACGACCACACAACTTGACATTTGTGTCGTGGTATGGAAAGGTTACTGTACAGGTGGCTCCCAACCTGTGGGCAGCAGACACCCTGGTGGCTACAGGCTTATTCCAAGGTCCTCTATTTTTTCCATAACTTCCTAGCAAATCTTGGTCCTCCAGCCAGTGCTTAGTGTCCTCCATTATTATTATTATTATTATTATTATTATTGTGATATATAAAATGTAAAAGTTTTGTATGTTCCGAAATCGTAATCAATTTTTTTGTCATTGCGTACTTTCTGAATCAACTTAGCCTGTAATACACGTATTAAAATGTGAGGGTCCGCAAAATCATTTTTAAGTTAAGAATGTGTAGTCACACCTGACATTTGTGAGCAGCTGACCTACGGACCTTCAAGGCGTGGTGCTTAAATGTTGTAGTGTTCAGTAATAAATCGTTTTTGTCGTGTAAAATACTCTACGTTACAAAGTAATTCTACTTTATTGGCTCGATATTTTTATAATTTAGACATAAACATATTAGGCATGCGCTCTTTTATTAATGGTCTGTTCCAATTGCTGAGGTCGTGCTGTGTGTGGCCTAACAAACGAGCCACCACTGAACATGACGTAACCAGATATCGCAGAGCGGACAGTTGCAGAATAAGTCAATCTGCTTTACGGCCGGCCCACCAAGCCTGAACACCTGCAATTCTACAAGCATAGTTTACGGTTATAAATAACTCTTGTGGCCATATGATTCCCTTACACGCAGAAATATGATAAAGAAAGAATCCACAACTCAGACAGATGGAGTTACACAAATGTTTGTTTGCGTAGTCAGTCCCTGACTCCAACTATTGAACAAATATGGAGCAGAGTCCAAAGCTAACAGTTCCTCAGCTAGTCTGGAAATTCCCCTCATTTTATGGAAATGAGTTCATTACCCTCTTCGCAACAGCCTGTCACTTTTCCCTGTCCTGAGCCAGCTGATTCAATTTATGTCTTCCCATCCTATCTGTTTAAGGCCTATTTTAATATTATCCTCCCATCTGTGCCTAGGCCTTCAAAGTGGCGTTTTTATTTCCTGTTATCCCACTAAATATTTGCACTCATTTCTCTTCTCCCCCACACGCCCTGCATGCCCCACCCTTTCACCCTACGCGATTTTATCACCCTTATAATATTTGGCGAGGAGCACAGATCACCTCGTTTTTTAACTTCGGCCAGTGTTCTGTCACTTCCTCCCTCTTAAGTCCTAATAATTCCCTCAGTACCTTCAACACAAATTGGGTACTATTCATTCGGTGGATAATTCTCAAAATCAGTCACACTCATTAATAAATGCATACAGCAGGATTACGAACTGTACAAGAAGGAAAATTAAGCAATAGTTCCTGCATATTTTCAGCTTTCTATTCTTATTTTATCTACATATCACATTGACTGCATGCCACACAGCAAGAATAGCAGACACATTCGAAGAAAACCGCCATTTGTTCGAATCTGAAAGCTTCAACATGCAAAGCACTTCCTCTTCATAAAATTCTGTACAATTCTCATTTAACAACCCTTGACTGTCTAACAATGTTCTTGATCTTCACGTTATGGACCTAGGTTCGACTTAAAAAGTTATGTAAATGAGATTTCCTCGAATAAGTTTCTTTAATTATAAGCTTGATGTGCACCACCCCAGATGGCGTACAGGTCGTCGTCGTAGTCCTTCCCTCTTCTACCCATTTGTTCACAGTAGGTGCAGAGGGTTTAGATTTTTCGCTTGATCACACTCAAGCACACACCACATTCGGTAGGACTTCTCTGGACGAGGGATCGGCCCGTCGCAGAGCCCTCTACCTGACAACACACAAACACTCTACAAGACAAACATCCATGCCCCCGGTGGGATTCGAACCCACGATTCCAGCAAGCGCTCGGCCGCAGACTTACGCCTTAGACCGCGCGGCCAGTGGCATATAGGTGCAAGGTACAAATTTATGCTTCCTCTCAGGGACAATCAGTCACAGCCAACACTTTGTTTTGTTTTTATTAACCCTTTACAGACAAAGCGTATCTGTTTTATATAAGGACTCAGTGCGTACCGCGCTGTAAACACTCTCCACTTTGGTTATAAAAACCAGTCTCTTAATGTTTTATAAGGCAAAAGTTGCTGTTTGTTCTGAGATCCGTACAAAACACATAAACGCAATGTGGGCACCACGTAGAATTTTTTAATGTTAAACCTGGTGGTACGTAAAGTTACCGCTAGGCTTTAAAAGGTTAATGAGCGAAAAGTTTCGGCTTTACAAAGCCATGATCAGGCTCTAGAGTTGTCCATTCATGCTTATGTAGAGCCTGATAATGGCTTTGCAAAGCCGAAACTGGTCGCTCATTAATAAAAACAAAGCAAGGTGTTGGCGTTGACTGATTACCCCTCAGAGGAAGCATAGATTTGTACCTTCTTTAATTAAGCTGCAACCTTACACTTTTCATGCAGAAGTAGAATTTCATAGCCAGGGTTATTTACACGAGTACAAATTCAGTTCGCGCCCTGTGAATACCAACACGTTTTATGATATTTAGCTGTGTGCTAACTGCAGTTTACAGTGTGCAGCTCTTCAGTTAGCCTGTTAAAATGTTGACTATTATTATGAAACTTGTAGGTTCATCACCAACTTCACAAAAGCTCTCCCACAATGTTACTACTATTAAGAACGCGAGTTGTTATATTATTCATGTTATCACGCTATGTTGTCATATTTATTAGAAGAACTTGCTTTAGCATATACATGTCTCCGTTGATTTCATTTTTGTTGAATGTGTCAGGCATAAGCTGCCCATCGAAAAATTTTTTTGTCTCTGACTTACTCGGTTCCCACTGAATGGATTTCCGTGAAAGTTTATATTTGGGTCGTTTAATATATCGTTATATTCTCCCTGGAAGGAGAAAAGTTTCGGATGAAAGTTGTAGAGGAAATCAAAACACACATTTCATGGCAAAAAATTTTCTTCCCCGAAAGTCATGCCCTGTAGGAATTAATTACGAAAAATACAGAAGAACACACAGATCATGGACGATTAAAGATAATCTGGCGCCAAGCACCGTAATTGAATTTGACTGCGGTGGTGCTGTTGGATGGTGACGTCATTTCCGCATGCAGTTATTGATTTTTCCCTCGTGCGTTACGTGTTGCATAAGTAAGGGAAAACAAAAACATGCATTCGTAATATACGTGTAACATTTATTGCTCATATCAAGGAACATAAATTTGGTACGTAGATGAAAATCATGATATTTACGAATGAATTACTAAAATTCTATACAAGGTAATCACAAATCTAACTATCTAGTTTACAATAGAAGAAGTAAGAACTGGAAGTTATACGGAACAAACCAAGATCTTATAAATAACTCGATTTCTACACCCAAAAACATAGATATAGACTCATATAACTCACTAAAAATATACCACCAGATCATCTGTGGCCTTAAATACAAGACAGATGAATTGATAAGTTCCTTAGAATCAAACCTACCTCATGTTATATGTTTAACAGAACACCACCTGGACCAAAATGAAATGGAAAATATATCAGTACTGCATTACAAATTGGGAGCTCGATATTGTAGAAAAATATTTAAAAAGTGGTACTTGTATATTTCTACATGAAACTTTAGAATATGAGACCATCAACTTAAAAAAGTTGTCATCGGATCTAGACGTTGAAGTCTGTGCAATTATAACACAGTCTATATACTCAAAAATATGTATATTATCAATCTATACAGCCCCATCAGGTAATTTCTCCCACTTTATAAAAAAGTTAAATGATATTTAACCGTCATTATACAAACCAAATATGGAATTTCTTATATATACTCCCACGGATCTTATGAAATTCCGGTAAAAATTTTAAAGTCAATCTCAGATTTTATTATTTCACCGTCAACATATATATGTAACAAATCATTATCCACGGGTATATTTCATAACAGATTAAAGTACTCGGAAGTTAAACCAATACACAAAAAAGATGACAGAGATAATATGAGTATTTATAGACCGATTATCCTTATTAACTTCCTTCTCTAACATTTTTGAAAACGTTATATTTACCAGAATTTACGAACACCTAAATGATCATAACATCTTGGCTAAGGAACAATTTGGATTTGGACAACACTCATCTACTGAAAAAGCAATTTATGAACTACTAAATAAAATATTAAATGCATTAAATAATAAGACAATGATAGGAGGTATATTTTGTGATCTTGCAGAGGCATTTGATTGCGTTAACCTTGATATATTGCTATCTAAGTTAAAATTCTATGGCATAACGGGACCGGCTCATAACTTAATTACATCCCATTTACATAAAAGATATCAAAGAGTGTTAATAAACTCCAGGAATAAGTATGATAACATCGCTTCTGATTGGAAAAAAATTAACCCTGGAGTACCCCAGGGATCTATTTTGGGACCCTTACTTTTCCTAATACAGACATAAATGATCTACTTATATCATTAAATAGGATATCAACCCCAATACTTTTTGCTGACGATACAAGTGTTTTAATAACTAGCTATAATCCTAGTGAATTTAACATTATCACCGATGAAATTCTCCAAAAATTAGACAGATGGTTTAAAACTAATCTATTATCATCAAATTTTGATAAAACACACTTCATTCATTTTAAAACAAAGAACATCCAAACTACTGAAACAAAGGTTAAATATAAGGATAAACTGATTAATCCTTTAAATAACATAAAATTTCTAGGAACATATATAAACGACACATTGACCTGGTCAACACATCTTGATCAACTAACCAAGAAACTAAGCGCCGCTTGTTATGCTATAAGAGTATTGAAACATTTCATGCCTTTAAAAACCTTAATTATGACATATTACGCATAGTTTCATTCTCTCGTGAATTACAGTATAATATTTTGGGGTCATTCTTCGTATTCTATCCATATACTTAGACTACAAAAAAAAAGGTAATAAGAATCATTACATCTACTAGGAATAGAGAGTCCGTTAGAAATGTGTTTAAGAATCTGAAAAGCCTTCCCTTGCAGTCACAATACATTTATTCAATATTGTCGTTTGTGATTGAGAATGTGGATCAATTTATAAGTAATTTTACGATTCATAAAAAACAAACAAGACAGAGTATGGATCTTCACTTACCTTCTTCCAAATTGACAATTTATCAAAAGGGAACTTATTATATGGCTATTAAAATTTACAATAGCCTTCCAACACAAACAAAAAAAACAGCTCATGACGCAAAACAGTTTAGAAAGGATCTAAAAAGTTTTCTTTATTGTAATTCATTTTATACACTGCAGGAATATTTTAATCGTGACAGTTAAGTTCTCGGTTTCTAGCTGCTGCCAGGTTTTTAACAATTTTAAACATATTACTGACTACAGAAAAGAATTAAATGTCTGCTTTTCTACTATTATATTATTAAATATATATTTGGAATTGAATTATTTTAATATAAATGTTAGTGATGAAAAAGACTATATGTCTTTGTCTACGGAAAACTTGTTTGTTGCATTTGTATTATTGTCAATGTATTGTAATGTAGTTGCATAGCCCTATCAGGACTACAATTGCAGTTTGCAATTTGTTATATATTTATGACAAATTCCACATCCAATGGCATAGTTACCTTACCTTACATGGATCTATGGAATATAAATAAATGATGATGATGATGAAAAATACAGGACAGGTCATGGATGATTGAAGATAATTTGGCGCCAAGGTGTTTCCATTTGCATGTCGGGTAATTTAGACAAAAATACATACAATAATACTTCATGAGTAATAAGTAAATGTGGGTCGAGCCCTCACGGTCCTGTTGCACATAGGCCTTCACAGATCCTTTGTGCCCCCTCATTAGATCCAAGTCACAAGAGCCCTGTCCTCCTAAAGAAGTTCCAGATGGTCCTTAGACTCAGATCTCTCACATTCTCAGGGTCCAAGTAAAAGGATCCCAGATAGATATGTCTGAGTGTTGCCAAGGCTTTAAACTCACACAGTACATGGGCTGAGGTTCCCTCTCCAGCCCTACATTTCCTGCACAATGGACTGTCTACCAGCCCCATTATGTGGAGATGTCTTCTCAGGGTGTAATGTCCAGTAAGGAGGCCGATAACAACCCTGGATTGCGCCCCGTTAAAGGACATTAGCGCGGTCCTGGCCGCATTATTAGGGCCCGAGATCAACTCTTGAGCCTGTCTCATAGTGCCAACCAGTCCCCGCCATCGTACCAAGTGCTGTCTATTCATCCAGCACTGAATTTTTCTTCTTATGCACTGCCTTGAGACCCCCACAGCCGGCTCTGATCCCACAAAGTGGTGAGCAGAGTCCTCCCTTGCGAGTTCATCGGCAATTTCATTTCCACGTATCCCTGAATGTCCGGGGACCCAAATAATACTTCATACGCATTATTTCGATTGGACGAAACTTTGAGGTTGAGATGCATTGTGCTTGACGGATAATTTGGGAAAAGTACATACTCAAAATATTTAAAATATACTTGGTTATATTTCAACAATAATTTGGCACCAAGTACCGTAATGGAACTTGTAGCGTGACGTAGAAGTGACATTGCTGGTGGGTGACGTCACGTCCTGAAACAGTTATTGATTTTTTCTCGTGCGTGTCGTGTAGCATAAGTAAGGAGAACAACTTGCATTCGTAATAAACGTGTAGTATTTACTGCTTATATCAAGGAATATAAATTTCGTATGTACATAGGTTATTATTGTACCTATCAATTCTAACGAAATATTGTTTGTGTTGCAGCTTGTGAAATATATCAAGGGACTGAAGTTTTGGGGTTACGTATGACCGACAAATTTAACAAAAATCAACTTGGACACACATATGTATAACACACGTAATTAGTTTTCAGACGAACAGAACAAAGCACTCTAATAATAGAGACATAAACTATTCTGTAATATGTACAAACTGTCAACAAGAGAAGGGTCTGAATGCAAAGATCCAAACGCGCCCGCAAAGATCCAAACGCGCCCCCAAATCTCGCGTTGTATGTGCATGCCGGGTTTCAGCTGTGATTGCAAGAAAACAGTACAGGTAACTCTCGTTTTACGCGATTTCGTTTTGCGCTATTTTGCTTGAACCCTTTAAATACGAAGCGTATCTCTTTCATAGAAGGAGTCAGTGCGTACCGCGCCGTGAACACTCTCCATCGCGGTTACAAAACCCAATCAGTTGATGTATAAGGAAAAAGTCGCTGTTTGTCCTCAGATCCATATAAAACATATAAACGGAACGTGAGCACCATGCAGAATTGTTGATTGTTAAACCTGGCGGTACATAAAGTTACCGCTAGACTTTAAAAGGTTAATGCGACTTTAAAATTTACAACACTTTTCGAATTTACACGATAATTTTCGCTTTAACGCGATCTGGCATATACGACCAGTTGTTGCGTTCATCGAATTTACTCGATAATTTTCATTTCAACGCGATCTGGCATTGACGATCCGTGGTCATGGTTATGTTCTGTAGGAGGCTAGCAGGAAGTAACGTCACTGTCACGCCATCAGTCACACGTATGGTTTATGTTGGTGTTATATCCACGCGGCCGATTTAGTTTTCTCTTCAATGGCATTGGCTTTTCTTACCAATATGAGTCAGAAACGTAACTCTGCATCACCTAGTGCAGTCCAAGTGAAAAATCGACGGAAGACTGTCAGTATCGAAGAGAAATTACACGTAATAATGCGACATGAAAAAGGTGAACGAATTTTTTATATATGCAGTAATGTTAGACTCGCTCATAGTTGGTGTAGCAAGACTACCACAGTCCTACCCGAATGTACCGTACCAAGAACTACGAATGTGAGTCTGTTACGTGTTTGTTGCATTAGAAATAAACAAATATATTGTATAGAAGTGTATGTATACTGTATAGAAATATGTATATACTGTGTACACATTACATACATACTCTACAGGTGCATATGTCCACCAGTGGTATAGTCATACACTATAGAGGATGAGGTTGTCAATCCCCTAACCCCCAGGAAATACATTGTTTTAAATGGGAATTTCGTATTCGATTTGCGCGATTTCGATTTACGCGACGTTTTTCAGGAGCGTAACCCTGGCGTAAAATGAGAGTTACCTGTATACAAGCATCGGTCAGAAAATAAGTTTACAATCCATATGTGTTGGCTTCTTTGTCTTCAATAATAACAAAGTTCAGAAATAATTGTACTCCAATCCCACTACTTTCCCATGTAGTCGACACTACAGCTGAGGCATTTGTTTTATGGGACAAGCTTTTCTATTCCTAACTGACAGAAGTCATGTCCTGTGTTATCGACCACAGTAGCAGAGCCATTATGTCACAAGTGTTCCCACTTTGCAATCATTTTTTGAACTTGTGGGTCAAATATTTGGCTTCAGTACTGGAAACACATTATTTCGAAGTTATACACAATGTAAACTTATTTTCAGATTGAACCTTGTAAACCAAGACAAAAGGGTATGTCAGTGGATTTTAAGGCAGATTGATCTCAATGTCCATTAGCACCTTAATAAAATTCATGGTACAGGAAAATAAAAAGCTTCAAATCTTTGCCTCAGCATCTGATAGAATAACATACAAACTCAGTTACTGCTGTTGTGGCATAGCAAAGAATTTACACCTGAGGAGCAACGAGAAGTAAGTTTTACAACAAAGTATAGATTTCACTGCTGTGTACATGGATGATGACAGAACTCAAACAGTAAAATACATAATCCATCAAACACATCAGTAAATATGTCTACTGAATAAAACAATTATACATCTCGGACATGTTCCCAACTATGACACGGTCATCCTCAGGGGGTATACATCTTGTTTAAATTGACAGCAGTATACCAACGAGTGGTTCTGATACAATAAACCACAGGATTTATGTATTATAACAATCACACACACACATGCCTGCATGCGGACACGTGGGTGCAGAGGTAGAGTCAAAAATTAAAGTCAATTTATTCATTACTCCATGTACAACACTCTGTTACAAATGCAAAGAGTATTATTTCTGAACATAATCACCACTTTTCCAATGCATATTTGTAGCAGTTCACAAGCCTTCTGATCCTACCTGGGAAGAAAGTTTTCAGTTGTGATCGACGCCACGTATGCGCTGCGTCAGTTATGTCATCATCACTGTCAAAACTGCATACACGCAAGGCTGCTTTTAGTGGTCCAAACATATGACAATCTGATGGAGCTAGGTCTGACTATATGGAGGGCGTACTAGCAGTTCAAATTTCAGCTGCCGGATTGCAACAGTGGCAGTTGCCGCAGAATGTGGTTGTGCATTATTGTGGAGCAAAAGACCCCCTTGGACAGCATACCTCTGCGCTTGTTGCAAAGTGCTAACATTCTCCTATAAATTTCAGATGTTTTAATGCCTCATGACCACAAAACATGTATCACAGTTCACTGTTCTACAGTGGTGCACTTCAAAAGTGGTGCCGCCATCTTAAAAAAAGATCCCTAAAGAAACACAACACTAATTAAACCTGACACTGACTCATCATGACAAGGCCTAGTATGTAGTCATTGCAACAATGACTAATTTTCACAGTGTGCTGACTGCAACGCCTCTACAGGCAAATTCACTACCTTTGATTCACTTTCATATACAGAAGTTGTTAATTTAAGTGTATTACTGTATATTTTACGCTATGTAATCACACAGAATATGTTCTGCCCTGAGGTAGCGCACTTGTTGTTTGAAATGTGTCTGTGGGGGGGGGGATGTATTCATGGGTTCATTCAGTAGATGCACATACCGATGCATTTGATGGTTTATATTACTTGTTATGTAAAACAGCAATGGTATGAACATAACATTATGAGAGAACTTGAGTTAATAATAGAAATACAGACAACATGTGTATGATGTTTGCCAGACAAAGGCATCAGGTTCTCAATTAGGATGGTAAAGAAATAACTCTGACTTCCCAAGAAGGTGTTTTTACCATCTGATGCCAAGCAGACCCTACAACATTCTTAAACTGATTCACAACCATTCTTAAACTTGTGATACTATGCACAATGCTTTGTAGCAGGACATAACCATCCTCACCATCTGTAGCACATACGTTGACTTTCTACATCGAAAAATTTCCAGTTAGTTGCTTTCTATACTTCAAAAATGCCCACATACTGGACTTTGGGGCCAAACACATCGTCTAATTCTTTCATTTGTGTTTATTTTGTAATGCTGTCAGCACCTCACACTACAGAGGATAATTTTAACCATCCTTCCAAGCACAGAGAAAAATACAAGCTTAGTTACACGCAAAACAACAGAACCGACAGGGGACAGGTAACGTTACAACCTTTCAAACCTCGCGCGAAAATTCCACACACATCTACCTGACCACAGACAAAGTTGATTCACCTTGTTATAGCAAAATGCGTGTAATCACCGACCGCAGCAATGAGTCGAGGGATGATTATA
Source organism: Coptotermes formosanus (assembly GCA_013340265.1). Classification (NCBI taxonomy): domain Eukaryota; kingdom Metazoa; phylum Arthropoda; class Insecta; order Blattodea; family Rhinotermitidae; genus Coptotermes; species Coptotermes formosanus. Next base: position 1,307,848 of record BLKM01008356.1, on the reverse strand, counting down.
AGTCTAAAAATTTAAACAAGGATGCAAACGGCTGCAGACCACCTTTGAGCGCCGAAACGGCGATAATTGACGTAGAAAACGACGACATTGATAATAATGCATTTTTAATACGAGTTGCAGAGTGCATGCTTGTGGCATGGTAAACTGCTACAAAGGGGTGAATGAAGCGAGTCAGCCGCCGGAAGAACAACATTACAAAGATGAAAAAACCATAACCTCACAGCAGCTATGGGAAATGTTAAATGAAGATAAAGATCTAACGCCTTCATAAATAAATGAGTTATTCGAGGTGTTATCCAAATATGGAGAGTACTAAACTACACGAACAGAAAAGTGCAAATATTTTCAATAGAAATTTCAAGTAAACGGTCCGTTGCCTTTTAATAATGCATCACGTCCGATCCCATTCACCTTCAGATCACCCATTCGCGAACAAACAAAGCAATTGCTAAAAGACGGCATTATCGAAATATCTCGTGTAATGTGGGCCTATATGATTCCACTTACCATAGTTCAGCGAGAGGAAAAAACGTCGAGGATTTGTTTGGATGCTAGGAAAATAAATCAGCTAATAGTTCCAGACAGGACAAAGGTTCCTCCGATTTATGAATTGCTACAAAGATTCCACGGAGCACAATACTCGTATAGCACAGCACTAGATCCCAGCAGCGCGTTCCTGCAAATGCCGCTGCATGGAACTTCGCGAGCCTACACCGCATTGTTTTGAAAGCCAGATTTACCAATACACACGGACGCCATACGGTTTCAAAAATTCGTTAGCGGCATTTGTACGGGCACCCCACACTGTACTTGGCAGCGACACCTGTGAATTTCCATCAGGACGAAGACCTCCCCTCAATACTAAACACTGACGCTAGTGCAAGGGCGATAAGTGGAGCACTGTTGCAAGTCCAGGCGAAACTCATACTGTTTCGACTGCGTCGCGTGTGCCGTCACCAGTACAGCAGGCGTACTCGACATGAGAGCAGGAGCTACTTGCAATTGCCTATGTCTTAAACAAATTTCGAATATACATTTTTTATCATAAAATCCACCTTTATACCGACAATAAATCAAAGACATTTTTAAATAAATGTGCCTTAACCTCGAACCGGATATCACGCTGGATTCTACACATTCAAGAATATGACTTGGAAATTAAACACAAAGAACGCCAGTTAACTACCTAGCGGATCTGATCAGCAGAAATCCGGCCGGTTTAATTCCAGCTTAAATTAGGGATCTGAACCTACGGATATTATGGTGTTTGCCACTGACCTTGATATCGATCCTAGTGTTAGACAAGATTTGCGAGACATTGCTCTCTTCAGAACGCAGAGCCGTGAATATCCGGCGCAAAAGCAAAAGTCGCTAAAGAACCCCCGCCGCCAGGCGTGAAATACAGACTTAGTGACGGGATTCTATACTGCTTGGGAACCAATCAGTACCCTTACTGGCGCCCAGTATTGCCCAACAGCATAGAAAGTAAAATAATTCGCTACGTTCACACATCTTCAGGACACCTTGGAGTTGAGACGTGCGTGGCAGAGATAGCGCACATGTTTCATGTAAAGAACTTGCGATGGAAGGTGCGACAATTCGTATCCTGCTGCGACACGTGTCAACGGGTGAAACAAGCAAATCGGGGCTACATGACGAACGAATGTAGTCATGTACTGTCGAAACCAGGAAGTTTATGCGCTCTGGATATATACGGGCATTTACCAAAGCGGCGCGGCAGTGTTAAATACATTCTGGTATGTTACGCAAAGCACGTGAAACTCTACCCCTTGAAATCAGCCACAACTCGATCCTGCTAGAATAAATTAACTTCTGACTACACTCCCTATGTAATCCACCCTCAATGTATTCTGACAGGCAATGGTACCCAGTTTGAATACCCATCAGAGAGAAAGAAATTAGCAGAGTTAAATATAGCAGTTCGCTATTCTCCTGTCCGGCATCTACAGACTAATCCCAGCCAGCGACACATGTGCGAGATTTCAAAGTTTTGCAAAATCTACTGCCACCAGACCCATAAAAAGTGGGCAGACGTAGTACCATACACCGAAAATTGGCTAAATACCACCATCTCTGGATCTACCGGTTACACAGCGGTATAGCTTATTTTCAATAATGGCAGGCCAGATCTTTTTGAAAAGCTAACAAACAAATCTTCTGAACAGCTGCCTGCCACAGAAACCTTGGAACATAAAATTTTGCAGGCATATTCCAGGATGAGGAAAACAGCACACAAAAGAATATGACGGACAAAGAATGGCACTAAACTGTGGAAACCACAACTAAACGACAACGTGCTAATTAAATGCCAACCAACATCAGATGCCCTGCAGGGAATAACTGCTAAGCTGATGCTGTTGTAATGGATGTGCGGTTACACATCATATCAAGGAAGTGCTTCTGCGTGCTGGCGGTCATAATGATTAAATGTACAGAAGATAAGAGGATGCAAGGAGGAAGATGCCAGGAGTATGCACATAATCTTGATCATCCACTTAATTATTCCATACCTCTCTTCTCCGGTTTCTCAAATTTTTAACAAGCTATCTGTGACCCAGTACAGGACAACAGAATGGAAAAATATAAAAGAAAACCAGAGAAAAAGCTAGTATTTATGGAAGAAAAGATGGAGGATGTGAAGAGGAGAGTAGCCAGTGGTGTAAGTCAGCAACGGGTTGCAAAGTCTCATGGAACTAATACATGCACTCTGAGAAAATGACTTAAAGCCGTAAGTACTAGCAAAAATTCCGTTTTATTCATAGGATTCTGAGGGCACATGAAGTGACAGTCAGAATATGACATTTGATTTCCAGCTGACTATAAATCTACTGTATCATAATTCATATTATTACAATTAAAGTGGGCCAAATAAAAGTCTGCAATAAATATAACTAATGATAACTTGTAGTTAATGATACTGCCATATTTAATCTGCACAGTGTCCTTTCAAGAACGTTCTGCTTTCCGTGTACAATTTCTGCTTCACTTGGAAGATTCAGGAAAGTCTTTACTATCGAAACAGAGAAAGAACTTGCAAAACACTGCCACAATACGGAGAGCGCCAGGAATTTTTTAAGAATTTAAAAGCTACCAAGAAAAAAACTGGACCACACAGAAAATCTAATACTGCTGAAACTGGACTGCCAACTGTGGCATATAAGTTGCAAAAGTAATATCTTCAAAGGGTAAGAGGTAAGCCTACTAAAGATGACCCAGTACTGCTGATTTTGGACAATCATGTCTTGCACTGCACATTACCTGCTGTTCTTTTGTGCAGAGGACATTTAATTACCCTTCTTTCCATACCACCAAATGCCAGCTACATGCTTCAGCCACTTGATATGATGATCTGTGCTCTTTTGGGATTTTATGCAGTGTAGAATGGTACCATTCTATGCTGCACAAATTTCCAAAAGAGTGCAGAGCTTGCTTACACCATGGTGGAAGCCTGAAATCACTTGATAAGGCCTTCTTTGGGCCTCTGACGACACCTTATGCAACAAAGGTTGACAAATGTATGGTTGATAATCCAGGAAAGTCACTGTCTCAGACATATGTTGCTGGTTTGTTTCAGTCAGCATATTCCAGAACAGCCACCGCTAAGGAAGCTGAGCACAGTTTCCACTCAACTGGAAGTCACCCAAACAACCCAGACATTTTTTCTGATGAAGACTTTGCATCATCACGAGTAACTGGGAGATGTGATGAACCTGGAAATCTGATGACACAGGAAGGAAATATTCACATTTCCATCAGTGAGCATGGGCCAATTCCACCATCATCTGCTGGATCAAACGCTACTAGCAGCTCTGTTCCTATTCCAGATAAGCCTACCTCTCAATAGCATTGTTAGTTTAATCCAAATTCATCCATTACCAAAAGCTGACAGAACAGTACAATGATGCAACACAGCAAGAACATCAGAAATATTGTCAGGCTCACCTTACAAGAATGTGCTGGAGGGAAAGGAAAAAAGAGAGTGACAGATTAAAAGAAACAAGAAAAAGCAGTGACTAATATTCTAAAAGTGCAAAGAAAAGGAGATTTTCAAAGCCATTAACACTGCAAAAGTCATCCTTTTAACAAAGTAGAAACTCGCACCTCAAAATACAATATAATCAACAGCCCCGGCTGCAGCGATTTATATGGACAGTCTATTACCGAGGACTGGATCAAGTGTGGTAAGTGCTCAGGTTGGTGGTATGATGCCTGTATGAGTTATGAAGAAGCACGTACTTATATCTGTGATCATTGCTAGTGTGCATACTCATACACAAGACAGTATATATTCCTACCAGCCAGTATGTGCAAGAGTACACATTGCACCCTTTATCATTTCAGCGGCTTTGTAAAATTGCTAAAACATTTTTGAGGTTTCTAACCTGTTTAAATGTGTTCCCACATAAATGAAGAATCATGTAATTTACATAAAATACTTCTTAAATTACAACAACCTGTTGGTTAAATGAAACAAAAACATGAGATTGTACAGTTACCCAACTTTTCCCTGCAACACCTTGTCCAATTATGCTGATTTAGGCTCTTTCAATGTATGTCACTTGAAAAGGTCCTTCACATTTTCACTCGCCATAAACAACTGTATATGGTTGTTCCATTTCCTTGTGCCATGATTCAAAAACTTTATGTCCTTTCATCTGCATGGGGGGAGGGGGATCCTGGTCTGCTGGCCCTATTACAAAGAGTTCTATTACTGAAACAGTGACACAGACGGGCTCTTTCTAAGAGGCCCAGCAGCTCAGGATTCTTCTACCACTTTCCACCTGAAGGGGTAAGCAGATCCCGTTTTTGAAATGCTGTGGTACCACATGCCCAAAATAGACCACATCCAAAACACCAGTCCAGCCTATCACATTATGTTCTTCTGAATATGCTTTTGTTTCTCTGTTCTTTTAGATGTGCTGACTTCGCAATTCATTTCAAAGAACTTTGCCCTTGGAAACTTGAAGTTGCCATGGTACTGATTACAGAGACTGCTGTCTTCTGGGATGTGATGCCGTGTAGTTTCACGGAAGTGTGCAGTCTTTTAAGAGGAAACTGCTAAAGCCATCACTATGGTGTTATAAAAGACATAAAACAGTGCACAAAGTATGTCATAAAACAGTGTCTCACACAGTGGACAAGTCCTTAGAATTAAATCTACAGTCACATTTAGCAACACGTAAAATCACATGTAAGCTTACCATCTGAAAGAAAAAGGTCTTTCTTCCACATACCATAAGCTTGCAGGTGTTATCCAGTATGAACACGCTGATGCTGTTTGAGAGTATCACGCCGAGGAAAAGTTTCCTTACACACATCACATGAGTATGGACGTTCTCCAGTATGCACACGTACATGTTGCTTGAGATGATTGCGGTGATTGAAGACATTCTTACATATATCACATGAGTATGGGCGTTCTCCAGTATGCACACGTCGATGTTGTTTGAGATTACCATGCACACTGAAAGTTTTCTTACATATATCACAGGAATACGGCCGTTCTCCCGTATGCACAAGTTGGTGTTTCTTCAACTGACCCCGCTGACCAAAGGATTTTTTACATATATTGCACGAGTATGGACGTTCTCCAGTATGCACACGTTGATGTTGCTTCAGATTATAAAGTGTACTAAAAGCTTTTGTACATATATCACATAAGTAAGGAAGTTCCCCACTATGCACACGAAGATGTTGCTTGAGATTACTTTGCACACTAAAAGCCTTCTTACATATATGACATGAAAATGGGCGTTGACCTGTATGCACAAGAAGATGGCACTTCAGACCACTATGCTGAGTAAAGGCTTTCTCACAAACATTACACTGATATGGACGTTCCCCAGTATGCACACGCTGATGCTGCTTCAGATTACCTCGCTCACTAAAGACTTTCTCACATATGTCACATGAGTAATTACGCTTGCGAGTATTTAGAGTGTCGAGCTCACTAAATGAATTTTCATCAATTTCAGAATAATCAGTGTGGCTGTCACATTCTTGCAGGTCAACATAGGTCTTATGCAGTTCACTAGTATGAGCAATCTGCACACTGTTATTACCTTCCAATGCTTCACTTGTCTTAAAAGTCTGAAAAAAGGGAAAGATATGCTCAACAAAACTGTTGGCTGACATACAGTCTAATTGGAATTTACAACTACACACTCTAAATGTTTACATTATATGACAGTAACACAGTAAACTCAGTTCTTTAATACCGATGGAAATTCACATATATGTCATCAGATAATAAAAATATATATTTTGTCTCTGTGCAAGTCATGAAGGCAAACGCGGGAGTGGGGGTACACTTTTACTCATTCTTAATCTTGGCACTAAATTACAGTGAGAGGTCAGCTTCATGTTCCAGTTGCTGCATCCCAGGGTGAGAGCCACTCACTGTATATGCAGCAAGGTGGGCACCAGAACCAGTCTGGACACTTTAGAGCAGAGATTTCTCCTGCCCCTGTCACAAATTTAGCCATACTCCCTCAATCAACCAGCCTGTGGCCTAGTCACTACATGGACTACATTAGCCCAATTCCTATATGGAATGCAGTCTCAAATATTCTTATTATCATACATGAAAATGTAAAACTTTCAAGAAAAAAAAATACACCATATGTTAAATATGCAGAACATGTTACCACTGGACGAAAGTTTAACACCTATAAATGTCTAAGATAAATGGACAGACTGGCTGAAAAAGCTGAGATTTTTACACACAACAGACTTCAACAGGTATCGCAGGAACTTACAGACATGCTGATGAAAATGTGACATGTGTGTGCCTAAATGCCAGCATTCCAAGAGATAAGAAACATAGCTCAGTTACATTTAAATAAAGCAAAACTACATTGCCATTTACACACAGAATTAATCTGGATCATAAACGTTTAACCTTTTAAAGCCTAGCGGTAACTTTACGTACTACCCGGTTTAACATTAAAAAATTCTACGTGGTGCCCACATTGCGTTTATGTGTTTTGTATGGATCTCAGAACAAACAGCAACTTTTGCCTTATAAAACATTAAGAGACTGGTTTTTATAACCGAAGTGGAGAGTGTTTACAGCGCGGTACGCACTGAGTCCTTATATAAAACAGATACGCTTCGTCTTTAAAGGGTTAATAACCCTAAATAAAATATGTATGTCTACATATATAGACTGTGTGTGTGTGTGTAAGGTAAAGGTAAAGCAATTCCACTACAGGTCTGGACAGGCCCTGAGGGCTCCAGGAGGTTGAGGCTCCCAGATTTCAAGACAACCAGCACATGAAGGTGGTAGAGTCATCAGCCCTATGCACCGGCCACCTTTACCCCCAGGACATATTTCTGATACTCATTTCTGTTAGGGGCTGAGTCCACCCCAAGGCCAGGGTGCAGCCAGAAGGATTATGGCAATGAAAAATTCCAATGATGCCATCAGGACTCAAACCCGTGACCTGCCAGCTTGAAGCACAGTGCCTCAACCAACTGCACCACCATGCACCCCTATACTGTGTGTGTATGTACTCTCTGTGAAACAAAAACCAAGCGGCCTGTGATTTTGTATGTCCCGCTCTGGGAGCGACGTAACGTACAGTTGCCATCATAATTCGAGTCGTTCGTAGTTTCTCCATATTTGTGCTCGCATGGCGTTTCTGTGTCTTCCATTCCTTCCAATCATTCACGCCGGATGTATATTAACCAAAGACACAAACACGTCTGCTTAATTTCAGCTTAAATATGAATTAACGTTCATTAATGTTCCGAGGCGTGTGGCCAGCTACCGCTTGTACAAAGTTGGATATAGTATACACGGCAGACGCTTACTTGTGTTCACTGATAGCCAAGCACGTAGAGGCACGGTTCCACCATCCTTTGCGTGCACAGTGTTTTGGTTCAAGTCCCGGTATCGACATATATTTTTTTATCTTTGCACAAGTCATATTCGCACAAACGCTAAATTAATATCTGCAGTTACACGTAAATTACTTAATTATATCATTCATAAGTTATCTTTGCTGCAGTTGCAAGGTTGGAATTGCGAGTGGAGCATATATTTGTGCCAAATGGGAAATCATGTCTCAGCGTTACGTTCTGTCATTAATTGATTCGATGCCGAGACGAATGAATTCAGTAGTCAAAGCACAGGGGTTTTGGATTTCATATTAAGGTGGCCAGTTCATGAAAACAGCCCTTTTAAGGGCTAACTTATTAATTACTATTTGGCGTAAGTAAGCGATATCCTTGAAGCAACAAAGTACCTGCAAGTCCTGCGTTGTTTGCAAAAATCTGTCTACAGCATGCGTGTCAAAGTGGCGGCACGCGGGCCGCATTCAGCCCATTTGAAATATTTTGGCGGCCCAAGAAACTTTGCGAAACAAACCGCAAATACGGCTCAAACACTACAACTTATAAATAGAAAAATTCGATTAGGTAACTTTGTAAAACGTATTATCAGATCATTGGGTGAATCTTGATGTTTTAGTGTAATTTTATGGTGGAGTCTTTGCTCGTCAGAGAGAAAAGGAAATGAGCAGAGAGGATCGCATGGTGTCAAATTTATTTGGCCAGCGTATTTTGTGGTATTTGAAAGCGGACTATTTTTAAGAAATAAGTTTTACATCACACAACCATCACTGCTCACATCCTTATCTCTAGGCCGAGTAACGAGAACAGATTTAGTCGATCTTGTGCGGCAATATGTAATTTAAATAACCAAAATACGCCCTTCATCATCTTTGTTTATTATTATATTCGCGTTTCGGTTTTCATAACAACCATCATCAGTGTAGCCACTAGAAACCTTATAAAAATGCGTATTTTTTAAAAATTCATAATTTTAAGATATTTTATTGGTTACTAGAAAGGCACACTTAAGAATGAATTACAAGCTTATGCGACAAGCTGAAATCATACCTAAACTAGTGCTTAAATACTTCACTCCCCCACCAAACCGAATCTGGCTCCGCAGGCAGGACAGTGAGAAGAGAATGAACCTCGAACCAGGTTCCTCGCAAGCACACCCATCATACCCTCAACAATTCCTTTCTGTATATTTTTAAAATCGTGCTTCCTAACTTCAGATCTATTGGTTCAGTACGGTCCGCAAGCACCAACAGATTTGACATGCCTGGTCTACAGTCACATTCGAACACCCACTCTTTAAATTAGAATGCCAGTAAACAACAAATTACGGAAAGATAACACAAATATATGCTCCACTCGCAATTCCAACCTTGCAAGTGCAGCAAAGATAACTTATGAATGATATAATTAAGTAATTTACGTGTAACTGCAGAGATTAGTTTAGCATTTGTGCGAATATGACTTGTGCAAAGATAAAAAAAAATATGTCGATACCGGGACACAAACCAAAACACTGTGCATGCAAAGCACAGTGGAATCGTGCCTCTACGTGCTTGGCTATCAGTGAACACAAGTAAGCGTCTGCCGTGTATACTATATCCAACTTTGTACGAGCGGTAGCTGGCCACATGCCTCGGAACATTAATGAACGTTAATTCATATTTAAGCTGAAATTAAGCAGACGTGTTTGTGTCTTTGGTTAATATACATCCGGCGTGAATGATTGGAATGAATGGAAGACACAGAAATGCCATGCGAGCACAAATACGGAGAAACTACGAACGAATCAAATTATGATGGCAACTGTACGTTATGTCGCTTCTGGAGTGGGACTTAGAAAATTTCAGGCCGCTTGGTCTTTGTTTCACAGAGTGTACATGTATAACAAAGAGTTCAACATGCTAGGGATATTACACACTCATGCATAACATGCATCTACCTCATTATCAGCCTTCTGAACTGGAAATGTTGTTAACAAAGAATCTGTCTCCCCTTTTACACTGATTCCCTCATGGTCACTGTCACAAGATGTGAGACATGTCTCACTATCAGAACCAGGTTCTGATTTAATGAAATCCATAAGAATCTGCAAAATAGAGATAATGACAACATTGTCTAAAATAACTGCCTCACAAAAGTGTATCAAAATGCAGCTTACCTCAGTTTTGTCTCATTTAACCTTTTAAAGCCTAGCGGTAACTTTACATACGACCAGGTTTAACACTAAAAATTTCTACGTGGTGCCCACATTGCTTTTATGTGTTTTGCACGGATCTGAGAACAAACAGCAACTTTTGCCTTATAAAACATTAACAGACTGGTTTTTATAACCGAAGTGGAGAGTGTTTACAGCATGGTACGCACTGAGTCCTTATATAAAACAGATACGCTTCGTCTTTAAACGGTTAAAGGGAAAAATGTAGACACAGGCAGACCATTATCATCTACATCGATGACACCTATGTTATTCAGTTATGAGCACTGTATGGCAGTGGTGGATATGGGACGCAAGCACAGGTAAACGGAAATAAACGGAAGAACAGATAATGAATAGGTAGATAGATTCACTCAGAGATATACACATATAGACACACACAGAGTAAACAGGCTAACAGAAAAACTGTAGGTAAGTCAATCTGTGGGAAGGTGGGTGGAGGTACAAACATGGAGAGGGACCAGTAAATGGATAAATGATTTTGAGGTGACACATCCCTGCTGTGTTATCAACTTTCAAATGTAACAGGCCTGCTATGTCTTGTATTGCATGTTAAGTATGACTGATTTTTCAAATACATTTGAAAACTGATAACACAACTGGGATGTGTTGCCTCAAATTAATTGGAGCTAGTCAACCATACATTCTTCACTCGACAAACTGAGAAAGGCCTGTTACAGCTTGTACTATATGTTGTGTACAATTGATTTTTAAAATACATTTGAAAGTGGCTAAATGGTTAGACAGAGTGACAGACTGTATTAGTTATAGTAACCAGAATGTGGAACAAATCAAAATGTAGTAAGTCTGCATCAAATACAAATATATGTGTATCTTGCTCCCCTCCGCATTGACATTCTGCTACAAAAGATAGATGCAAACTTGTCAGTTTGCTTAATTAAGCATAATGTCATGAAGGTACATGGTAGTATGGAGGTTCAGATTAGTGAACTTTTAACCCTGGCACTAGGAGGCCAATGGTCAGCTTCACACCCAGGCCCCTGCACACCTGGGAGAAGTGCCAGTCCCTCATACCCGCTGAATATGATGCTGGACAGACTCCAGAGCTGGACAGCATGGTTTAGAGAAGATAAAAATACCCTGTCCCTGCCAGAAACAAATGCCAGTTTCTTTGTCATCCGGCCCACAGCCTAGTCACTATACCACATGAGTCATCCCCAGCTCCTGATACTGCACTGTAAACACTGCACTTCATATTTACTACCAGCCACATGCCCAGTCTTTGCCATGGCTAAGTTTAAACAACTTTCTGTGTACGACCACAACAGGTAATAATTCTACAATTGTTAACTAAATGAAAAATTCAGTTCCTTGAACAATCTGTTGTTACTAAACTCATAATAAAGTTGTCACAAAGCCTTTTTCTATGCGCCCCCGCGCCCCCCCCCCCCCCCCATCTAAAATGAACATTTCTTTTATCTCCTACTTTTGAAAAACCAACAAACTGCTGTCCTAGTGCAAGACATGGACTTCACAGACAACAAAAATGTTCACCATTTGCCCTCAAAGTCTCACAGAAAACTGAATTATTTTAAATCTGAATAGATGGTCAGATTATATTACATTAAAAATAAGGTGAAGTCAATTTGTCCCTGTGCACACCATGAAGGAGACTCATTCCTAATCTCAGCATTAGATGGAGTCAGATGTCAACTTCACACCCTGGCTGCTTTACCCACACAGAAAGATCCCCAGCATCCAGTGAATAGGAGACAGTGGGCTCCAGAGACAGTCTGGGTGCTTTGAAGCAGAGATCAAAGCCATGCCTCTGGTATGAATGAAACCATGAATTTTCAGATGCCCAGCCAATAGCCCAATCATTACACTGACTATGCTATCTCAGCTCTCCATACATCATTGAAAGGTGCACTTGATACAACAGTATAAAATATAAAGAGCAGAATAGTAACTCACTTGGCCTTTGGTGTTACATAAAATATTTTGGTATTAGCAGGGTTAAAGAAACATGTAAAATTTGTACAGCCATAGAACAATGCACTGTAAAGGGCACAAAATTATAAAAGAAGCAACTCTTACATAATAGGGGCTTAAAATAGTTACCAAACAAATGGGCAGGGATAATTTACTGTTGCCTGTGCTTAGTGATGATCAATGGACTCACCTCATTTTCAGCCTTCATTGATGGGTATCTTATGAACAGAGGATCCTCATCCTCCTTTATGCCCATCAAATGATTTTCATTTACACAAGTTGCTGGACACAATTCTCCATCTGGATCAAATTCTGGTTTTATGAATTCCATGTTGTGCTGTTAAACCACAATATTAATTTCAATCATTACAGTATAATTTTACTTCCCTGCACTGTGATACATTCTGACTGTAAAACTTTTGCAGTGATGTATTTGACATACACTATATCTTTCCTTGCAGTACAGCAAAATTCCATTAATCTGACTCACAGAGGAATGGCCAGGTGCTGAATTATCAAATATTTCAGATCATCAAATGGTACCTATACCGACCTTTTGTTGCTGCTCCCATATGTGGGCTGTACAACTAATCAGAAGAGTATTCTATTTGGGTATCTCCTTCGTCTGCTGGTTCAGAGTCATCAGGGTGCTCTTCTGTGTTTTCTGGAGTGTTCATAGCTGAAGCAGTTGATGGAGTAGGAAAGAAGGGATCAGGAGGTACCACTGTGGTTGATGTACAAACACTCTTGGAGACCACTTTGAACATGTCCCTTAGATCTGGCTGTTTAACTGACAAAACTTTTTCTGATAAAAAGGAAAACTCTGCTCTTGGAACTACTCTCCTCAAGTGCCAGATCAACAAGATTTCCAATTTACCAGATGTCGGATTAAAGGAATTTTGCTGTACTAATTCAGGCCTGAATAAACAGCAGTGGCAAGGTGTATTGTCAAAATGACACCCCTGGTCCCCAGACACTACGATGTGGAAATTCTGTAACTTGATGGGATTGAAGTCTATGTTCTGTATCCATACCAATTAATATGTAACATACTTCAGAATCTAAAAACAGGCTTCTGATGGGACATGTGAATGGAAGTCAGTTAATTCATTTCCACATTTTAAAGTCAGTATATAAACAAACAGTAAAGTACTTAAGCCAGCATAAACCAAATTATGCTTACAAGAGATTAGGTTCTCACAGTGATGCTGGAAAGCAGTCCAAGAACAGAACTATTTACAAATTGACATGACATAACATTCCAAAGGGCATGGCCCTTCCAAACGATGCTCATGCCTAGCAGTATACATGAAGATCAAACCTGACAGGAGGGTAATACCATGTTTCAGGCAGCTAGTTGCCAGCCTCTCACTGTGGAGAACCAGGTTCAATCCCAGGCCAGTCTATGTGGGATCTGTGGTGAATAAAATGGCACTGGGACAGAGTTTTCTCTGAGTACTTTAGTCTCCCTATCAGCATCTTTCCATCAATGATCCACACTACTTCATTCATCTATCACAAACACTACATTATCTTAGCAAGTGACAGTGTTGTTCAATAACACACACTCAAACCTGGCAGGTATGGAAAGTTTGCATTGCCACTCATGTAGAGTCTCACTACACATCCAACTTCAAGTACACCTTGGAAATTCCAGTATAGTTTGACAAGTAGTAACTGACTTGATATGACATAGACTCAGTAACAGGCATCACTCCTACAGGGCACTTGTTAGTGTAGGGTTTAATAATGACTGATATGTCCAGAAAAAAAAACAGAAATGGGTATACAGCTTTTCAATAACCAACAAAGGGAAGAAATGCATCAGTATCTGCATACACTGTAAAACGAGACCTACACAGCAACATGGAGAATTGGCTGCAAATAAGGGAATTACCATAATAAGGTAATGTGGTTCTTTGTGCTCCGTAATCATGTAGCGAGGTATAAAAACAATGCTAAAGTCGTCCCTGTGCACCACGCCATCAGGACGTAGCGAAAAGCAGGGTTATGGCTCCACACACCATTAATCTCAGCAACAGATGGAGGCCAGTGGTTAGCTTCACGCCCCGAACTCTTTCACTTTTGTAAATTACACGTACCCATTGGACAGGAGGCTGAGTGTGCCCCGTTCCGATATGGACGCTGTTGAGGAATCTCGTGGCCTAACAGGGACCAGCCCATAACCTAGTCACATTCCTGTTACCTTCTCCTGCTCTCTACGCTGAATATTGTGAAAACTTCAGGGGCGAATTGTTGAAGATACATAAGAAGGCACACACTACTCCTGCAGTCTTAAACACACGTACTAACGCGTACACCGCAGACCGTAAATGACTACATTGAACACACAATGACACACCGTGGCCAACAAAACTATGGTACTACCTACACTCAATCACCGGTACTAACATGCCGAAGGCGCGACACTAGCGAAACCATTGACAGAAGTCAGTACGAACACATAATGGGGTAAGCGCCTGTAGCTCCGTCGGTCGAAAACTCAACTACTATGCCAGCAACTTTTCCTCAAAGTCCTTTTTTTTCACATTTACGCGGACTTGCTACTGCTCTGAACAGAAAATTTTTTCGCACCGTGACGATGGCGCCGCCGCCCCGCCTACTTCGCAGCTTACATTAGATTGAATATTGCTGGGCGGTATCCATTGTGCTGTGAGTGTGCGAAGGTGTTAGGTCATGCATCCTGAAATAAAAAATTAATACTGTCTCTCTGTGTGCCTTGGATTTAATGGTGGTTTCACTGCAGAATTATTTGTGTTGATTCAGTACCGGCGTGACAGTGGTGAGTAACGGAAACTGGCTCAAGCATAATATGGTAAGGTGGTACATTTTCGATGTACGTACAATTCTGATGAGTGTAAGGATAACGGGATATTTTTTGCTTCGTGATACTGGCAACACTTATCTGACTGACGTGGCGAGACGCAAACAGCTTGCAAAATTATCTGTGCTAATTGCATCAGCACAACATTTGGCATTTGAAATCTGAAACTTTTTTCTTGAGGTAAGTTAATACTGCTGCTTAGATATTTGCCCTGTCATAAAACTGCCCATTTTTTGTTTAGTGATACATGACGTTAGTGTTGGGTTAGAGTGAAATATTTTGTGCCCACATTTTCAGATGTCATCTCATTGTTGGTCTGTGAGACACGTCTTGATGATGCAATGAAAGTGATTCTATATACGCTAACCACAAGTGATCTAAAAGATATCAGATTTTAAGTTTTTAAGTTTTTTAAAGACTGTGCAATATTTATGATGCAGCGAGTGTGAAAATATATACGCTAATTACAAGTGGAATATAACTGAATTTTAAATTTCTAAAGACTGCGCAATATTTGTGATACAGACATCTCGTAATAATAATTTATACTCTACAGATGCGTATTTCGCACAGTCATACATTGACGAAGCCATTTTACCGCCAATGTGTGAGTGATATCAAACAGGCCTGCCACGAACCGTGTGACTTTATGTGAAGCCAGAATATAACCCCTGATGATGGCGCAATATAAGCGCCGAAACATGGCGGGTAAAAAACAGTGTTTTGAGAAGTGTAAATGAAAAAAGTGCATTTTTTGTTATCTATGTTTGTATAATAAAGATGCACGGCGAAAATAATATCAAATTACGTCTCGACGTAATTTGCTATTACTTGGTTGTTTCTGGTGTTCTGCCTCGGGTACAATTTCTAATGCAGAAAAATGTTTTACAAAATTCATCTCGACACTAATAATTGGAATCGACTTAAAAATGCATAGTTTAATACAGCCTCGCGGTTGCGCAGGGGAGGAAGAGATCATTCGACCTGATTTTTCGAAGCCAAACTCAGCATTGTGAAGTTTCTAGTATTTTTATGGAAGGTGAAGGTCATGATTTCCATTGACAATATTAAGCAAAATTTACTTTTGCAGTATTTTGTTATTATTTCTTTATTAGGAATATTGCAGTACTATATTTAGACAAAAACGGGCATGAATACGACGTTTTACCAGCTTCAGTCCTACATCCTAATTTTTATTAAAAATATTTTTACGGTGAGGAGCATATACAGGCCAGGGTCACATATGACAGTGGCCAGGGAATTAGCTAAGTAAAAGTTAGGTTTAGTGGGTGTACAGGAGGTTAGGTGGGACAAAGAAGGGACTGTAAGAGCCGGGGAGTACATTTTCTTCTATGGCAAAGGGCAGGAAAATCATCAATTGGGAACAGGTTTTTTCGTACACCAGAGAATAGTATCAGCAATCAAGAGATTGGAGTTTGTTAGTGATAGGATGTCATACATAGTGCTGAGAGGCCACTGGTGTAATATCATTGTTCTGAATGCGCATTCACCAACGGAAGAGAAGGGTGATGATTCAAAGGACAGCTTCTATGAGGAATTAGAAGNCACAAATCACCAGGTATTGATCAGATTCCAGCAGAATTGATTAAAGCAGGGGGTAGGATTATTCGGTCTGAAATCCATAAACTTATTATTTATATTTGGAATAAGGAGGAATTGCCTGAGGAATGGAAGGAGTCGGTCATTGTGCCTATTTATAAGAAGGGTGATAAGACAGATTGCAGTAACTATCGAGGAATATCACTTTTGTCAGCTACGTACAAAATTCTATCCAACATCCTTTTGTCAAGGTTAACTCCATATGCAGAGGAAATTACTAGGGATCATCAGTGTGGATTTCGACGTAACAGGTCAACTACTGATCATATATTCAGCATTCGTCAAATACTTGAGAAAAAATGGGAATACAATGAGGCAGTGCATCAGCTATTTATAGGCTTCAAGAAAGCCTATGATTCAGTTAGGAGGGAGGTCTTGTATAATATTCTCATT
>BLKM01008356.1:1254678-1271002 GCA_013340265.1 Coptotermes formosanus | reverse complement strand
ACCGGATTTTGGTGGGGAGACCCGAGGGAAGGCGACCACTTGGGAGACCCAGGCGTAGATGGGAGGATAATATTAAGATGGATATTCGGGAAGTAGGATGAAAGGATATGAACTGGATTGAGCTGGCTCAGGATAGGGACAGGTGGCGGGCTCTTGTAAATGCGGTAATGAACCTTCGGGTTCCATAAGATGCGGGGAATTTCTTGACTAGCTGAGAAACTGTTAGCTTCTCAAGAAGGCCTCTGCTCCCTGGAGTTAGTTAGTTAGTTAGTTAGTCAGTTAGTTAGTTAGTTAGTTAGACAGTAAAATTACGTACAATATATAAAAAATGTTTTTCATTGCAAAGAGGGAGCGGAATGTAGGAAGACGTCAGAATCGTTTACAGAAACATATTTGCCGTCATTAAAATTATAATCATAATCATCAGTATCACCACCGCCAATTTCGTCACCATAATCATATTCGTAGTCCCCGTCTTTTCTTCTTCTTCTTCTTCTTCTTCTTCTTCTTCTTCTTCTTCTTCTTCTTCTTCCTCTTCTTTCATACAGGTTGTTGGATGATAAGTATCCACTTCTTCCTTACTTCCAGCAGTATTTTCTTTCTGACTTTTTTCCAGTTCCTACCTTGCAAACCAACATATTCTTGTTTATCCCACAAGCTACTTTCCTTCACATTTCATCTCTACCTTCTCGGTATATTTCGTCTGCCCGTCCTTTTTATGTCTCCGAACATCTCTAGTTGTTTGTATTCTAATTGCAAGATTTTGGACACCAAATATTCTCTAGTAAACGTTCATTAATAATTCTGTCCCTTCCTATTTCTCTTCCATCGCGTCACAAAAACGTCGCATTCACCTTCCAAGTTGTAGTTTTGCTTCTGTTTGTTAAGCTCAATGTTTTGCGATATATATATATGTATTAGGTTTTTCTTTTTTTGCGGAGAAACGCTTCACAGCAGACACTACGAACGCACCGCAACCTTAATGATTTTTGTGCAACCCTGTGATGATGACGATGAAGATGATGATGATTATTTTTTGTTCTTTTCCAAGTAATTGACCCCCGTGGAAAGAAACTGACAGGAGAAAACCGAAGTACTCCAAGATAAATCTGTCCCAGTGCCATTTTGCCCACCACAAACCCCCACGTGGTATGACCCGGGATCGAAGCCGTGCATCCGCCATGGGAGGCCGGCGGCTTACTGCCTGAACCATGGCACGGCCCTATAGTGGGGCTACCATATATCCGCCACAGGAAAAGGGGATATTTCCTCAATTATCGACCATAAAGAAGAGGACATACCAGCGGCAAAAGGGGTTTCAAAATGTTGGTCAAATGTGGTTGTATGGCATAATTTTATTAGTGTATGATATACACACATTGAAACATAAACAAGTATCAAAATTGCGGTCCCCAATTTATTAAAACTACTAGCAATTCAGTGATACTAATAATATTACAGAATAATTATAATAACGAGCAAAAAAGACATGAAAGTCAAAAACTTTTTCAGTCATGGAAAGATAAGACATCGACGAAGAGGAAGTTTTCAAAACAGGCAACCGCTACTACATAGCATCAGAAGAGAACAGATGTGCGGCCCGTTGCCTTGCAAATATTATGATATTTCACGTTATGAAATGTAAAAGCAAATTCTGCAGCTAATACATCATCATCTGATTTGTTTCCAGGATTAGGAAGAAAAGTTCTTACTTTGCCGCTCTCATTTTACCTGTAATAGCTTTCGTGTGCTTTCCGCATTCCACGTGGTCTCGAAGACCAAAGCACCCTTGTGGCAGTGCCGTGGCTCAGGCGGTTAGCCGCCGGCGTCCCACCACGGAGGGGCATATTTGAACCCGTGTCTGTGCATATGGGATTTGTGGTGGACATTGTGACACTGGGACAAGTTCCTCCCGGAGGACTTCGGATGCCCCTGTCAATTTCATTCCTCCGTGCTCCCATACTAGGAAAAGAACAAAGAATTTATCATAACTTCCATGTTCTCAAAGCAAACCTTAAGGCTCCGGTGCGTCCGTAGCGTTTGCTGTGGGGTCTTTCACTGCAAAAAAAAGAAGCACTCTTTTTCGCAAAAGACCCGGAGAGACGAATATTCCCCTCTCCTCCTCCTCGTCCTCCTCCTCCTCCTCCTCCTCCTCCTCCTCCTCCTCCTCCTTCTTCTTCTTCTTCTTCTGCTTCTTCTTCTTCTTCTTCTTCTTCTTCTTCTTCTTTAGGGCCCGCCAGCTTATGCCCCGATGCTCCTCAGCCTTAGACTTACTGTGTAGCCCTAAACACTCCATTCAGCACAGGTTCAATAACCCTGTGCGTCTTATAAAGAGGCAAAGGCCCCTTACTGAAGCTGTGTTTATATCTTCTGGTTCAGTAAACAGTTTCCCAAAGAGAGTGTAGCGCTGATAAGCCAATACCTCGCAGCAGCAAATAATATACTGCACTGTTTCAGTCTGCATCCTTCAAAATCTGCAGGTTGGACCCCATCAAACAGGCCCATGATATACAGATGCCTCCTCACAGGAGCATGTCCCGTGAGGACCGCAACTGCCATTTTTAGTTGATGCCTGCTTAATTTAAGCAGGTCATCAGCTCTTCTTTCACATGGTCTTCCTATGAAATGTTAGCCATGTCTTTGTCCTGGCAAGTAAGTCTCTCCAGGCGTTGTAATGTTGACGCTCAGTCCAGTTCTTAACTGCTTCTCTTGCTGAACACCTAGGCATTCCAAGAGCTGGCTCTGGACCAAGTAACGGCATAGCTGACACTTGTCTAGCAAGCTTATCAGCTTCCTCATTACCAGGAATGCCACTGTGCCCTGGCACCCAAATGAGGGTTACCTCATTCAGGCAAGCCAGTGCAGAGAGGGCATCCAAACACTCTGCAACAAGTGCCGAGGTCACTTTCCGGCTACTAAGTGCCCTAAGTGCAGCCTGGCTGTCAGAAAAAATAAGAATCCGCTTATGTTTATAAGCCATTCTTATATTCTCACATGCACGTTGCAGAATGGCATATATTTCAGTTTGAAAAACTGTGGCGTATTTACCTAAAGGGAAGCTAAAGCTACTTTTTGGTCTTAAGCCAGAAATACCAGACCCTGTCCTTGAGTCAGTCCTTGCGTCGTCAGTAAACCAGATCAGAGCATCCTCAGGGAAAGCTGGGTCTTTTTTTTTCCAACAATCCCGGTCTAAGACTGTATTACGCCGGTTGCCACAGTGCGTTTTCAGAGACTGCACGGCGCTTGAAAAGGGCTTTGTACTACGCATACTGAGAATATTTACAACGGAAATTGAGAAATCACAGCTGCGTGGCAAAAGCCAGTGTGTTCTGTGAGCTTTTCATTTACTGATCGGCCGCGGCACCTCACATGTTAAGCCGCGTACACACTTGTAACGTTACTGCGTAACGTAACACCGTAACGTGAGGGTGGACGCGACTCGTGACAACGTAACGTACCAAAAGTTGGTTACTGTGTAACGTGACGGGCTTGTTCGGTGCGATGTCGGTATTTGCCCGTCGCATCAAAGGGATGTTACAGTTACAGCTTGAGCAAGTGTGGACGCGCTCCGTGTCACGTACGCAGTACACCACCGTCTTCTTTTTGTGCGGCTTTTGTAGCTGTTTGTTCAGAATGGAGTGGATTCAGGAAAGAGTGATAGACTCTAACGTGCGGATCACCACTTGCCAAAAAACGTAACGTTAGTGCCAACTTTTCTTGAAGAGAAATGGCTTTCCGGAACCTTCTATCTTTTTTAGAGATTCTTTTGCCTCTCAAATGAATTTAATATTCAAATTCAGTAGGAGACATTCTGGTGAAATTTTTATGTAACCGACTGACCGACTGCAAATTGAAGTCTGCTAATAAACTTGAAACACTGTACACTTCCCTGCTTGAGTACAGTTGCCCTTTGCCACCGCCGCTGTTTTCCCTTTTATTTTTTTATTTTTTAAAGAATAATGTATGTAAATGTACGAAGCTGCTGCTAGTTGCAAAGACATCTCACTCACTTGGTGTCTCTTAACAAACTGGGAACCTCACAGTGTTACGCTTGGTGGTTGCTGTTACGCCATACTGTTATGCGGGATGCAAGTTTAGCTTGTAACGCCGTACCGTGTCAGCCACTTGTAACGTTACGGCGTTACGATACGCGGTAACGTTACAAGTGTGTACCCAAACTTAACAGAGGTCAGTAACGAAAATTTGCTGAAGCAGAATATGTGGATCTAATATTACGATTGCCACAATTATTAAGAAATTTTATTGTCTCAGTTCAGTTTGTCTTAATAAAAGACGAAGTAAGGACTACCGCTTTGGGTGGTGATGTAATAAACACGGCTCTGTGAACAGGTATTCCTCTTTCATACCCCGGAGAAAACAGACCATAATGACAGATGAACCTACTACGTGCTGTTCCTCCAATGTACAGTGGCCATGGCTGTTAAACAAAGTAGGCCTATCAATAGGGGCTTAGTTATTTTTTGATGCTATTAAAATACTCACTCCTATTACAAATGACGCAAGTAAGCTCCTTTCTCCCCCCCCCCCCCGCCCACCTAAAATGGGTGTGTAACTTCCTTCACTTTTAGCTACTGCAAAGTGTGAGACTGCCATGCAACGTAACCCCATCCTGGGCGACTAACTGGCACGTGACCTGTGTTTCAATTAATAACGAAGCTACTATCTGACATATGCTATGAGGTCAGCATTTTGCAGTGTTTCATGACGTGTGGAGTCGGGCGGCGTGAGGATTTAGAATGTTCCGTATTTCAAGATACGCGCAAACAAGAACAGCAAGTGCTTTAGGCTTAACTGTAGCCCTGGGTAACATGGTCCCGACTTTATAACAACACAGAGACAGAAGAGACCAACTCTGTGTATTCACACAGTTCCTGGTGGGCAGTAATATGAATGAGGGCATGATAATTTTCTCTTACCGCACTTCCGATTTATTATTCATATTTATCCAGCAGCAAAAACACCAGAGGACTAGCACTTTTACGTGCCATTTAGAGAGTGCGCGTAACGATACAAAACCAACTAAAAGTTAGCTTTTGTTAATCAGGCGTTCCAGTTATAGATTTCATGTTTTCAATCTTAATTTCCAAGCACACTGAACAGAATTCAGAAGCTTAAACTTTCCGCTTCCAAACCAATTTGAGGTTTTCATAGCTTTTATCAGTAACTATTAAAAACATTCTCAGGCAGGTTATTAATTGGATCACAGCTGTTTTCTTTCGTATCCTCAGTTTATAACAGAAAAATATCGACGTGTAATAACTTAGGCAGCTGAGAGAACGTCGCTAAATTAACCAGTGGTGTGGAGTTGATACACATAAAATCAGACTCCAACTCCTTCATAAACCCTCAGTTTGTATCAACTTTTAAAGCCTAGAGGTAAATTTACTCACCACCAACTTCAGAATTAAAAAATTCTACATGTCACTCATATTGCATTTATGTGTTTTGTACGGATCTCAGAACAAACAGCAACTTTTGCCTTATAAAACATTAAGAGACTGGTTTTTATAACCGAAGTGGAGAGTGTTTACAGCGCGGTACGCACTGAGTCCTTATATAAAACAGATACGCTTCGTCTTTAAAGGGTTAATAATAATAAACCTAACAGAACACAATGGGTTCGAGCCCTTAATGCCACGATGAACTTAGGCCTTTTAGCAAGTCGTTTGTGAACCATAAAATACAAAGGCTGTATTAGAGTGTTCGGGTCCAAAGTAAGGCCTCAAACGCTCTAAATTATACCTACAAAAAGGTAGAGGTTCCGGCCCAATAAACATATTGGCCGCGCTCCCCTCCCCCTTTGTTAAATATATTTAGCTTACCTTCATGATGCCCCTGCAAAACGAAATGCTCTGTTTCCAGAGCCTTCTGATACACGTCTCTCGGACTCCACAGTACGCGAGCCTTCCGTCCAGGTTCCCCGTACGGAGCCTGTATAACAGAGAGATTCTCCCCTTCTGAAGATTTCCCTGACATGTTTCTCAGGGTCACCAGAGGCCCACTCCGACTCAGACCCCTTCATAAAACTCAATATGTATTAATAACGATAAACCACTAACATGGTAACTTGTATCATAAAACAATTCATCACGACCACGTGAATATTAAGGCTATATTTTAGGCGGCTTCACACACTACGGAAACTGTTAAAATAGTAGCCCTGTCTATTTCAGATTTTATATCGAAATCGATGCCGGAGAAGATACATTCTTACCGACTCTCACCCCACCCAAAATTCTTTCCGATTCCGACTCCACAACCCTGAAATAACTACAAACGCAGCACTGAGTAGGGAGGCTATGCGTTAAAGAGGAAGTACAGAGCCACGTTACGGCGCAGAGAGCCTCAGCCAGCACATTGAACTGAACGCTTTGGAACACAATAGTGTTAGAGCACTACGAATTACACGTTTTGTCCGTATTCTGTGCAGTTGAACTCGGTTATAACTTCATGAAAATGACTGAATATTTTGTGTCGTTATAAACGAGTGTTTTATAACCAAGAAGTATAGTGTTATGGTTAACAGCGAGAAATTAATTGGTACCACAGAACACCTGACGCTATGGACGAGGTGTCGTATAAACCGATGCCGTTATAACCAGGTTCGACTGTATTTATAAGTTCTGTACGATCCTTATAACATTCCCCTGGTAAGCACCAAGCGGTTGGTCGTTTAACGCTCTTTAAAGAACGGATAGCATGTGTACTGTGAAGTAAGGACTGAAACATAAACTGTTTTTCAATACATTTTAGACCTTAAGATATATGCACCTTACCATACAGAGGTGTGGGAAGCAAGGTAAAGTTGAACTCAGCCGCTTAACTCTTAATTTAAATACATCGTCTTCCGCAGTGTAGGATGGTTATTAAAGGCCGGTGTTATTCATACATGGTCCGAACGGAAAGGCGACGGGCAGTGAAAATAAACAATGAATGGATTTAGTGACTCATATACCAGTTGACTGGTCACTGTGTCATTTTATAGGAGGGTACCGAAGTTTCGGCGGAGCATAGTGCCTGAATTCTCAGGTGCCATACTGACTGGCTGGTTGTACCAATGTGTGTGTTTTTGTTTTTTGCCTTGAAGTATGAAAACGTTTCATGGAATCTTTGGAATCACATGTTCATAAACCTGTTCAGATGTTAAAGTAAACGAGAATGGACACGGGGAACCTCCCTAAGCAGAAACACGTTTCAACCACTATATGGGAACGTTCGGCGTAATGACGAAAGTGTTTCATGTCAAAATGAATTCTTAAGTGTAATGATGCATGACGCTTCATTACTAAGGATACATTTCATTTTAATATTATCATCTGCCTTTCCAAATAACATGCATGCGTGCGCGTGGGTGTCAAAATTTGGTTTGAACTAGAAGCAAGCCACTTAAGGCAAATCACTTGACGTTAATTCATACATACATGACTGGATTCTGTCTGTACTCCGTCGGACCGTGGCCTTCGTGAAATTCCGCCTGGCAGCCCGAAAAAGCCGAAACTTGTGAGCAGTTTTTGACGGTCTACAAACGGTACATAGACCGCGATATTTAAGTTCACACATGTAAGACTGGACTGGTACTGTATCTTGCTGTGCCCTTCATAAATAAATTTCAAAGCGGTCCATGGCGTCACGGTCTGAGTACACTCGCAGTCTAGCCCTATATGTTTGTAACAACACGGTCATACAATGTAATTGTTTAGCAACACAACACAACACGAGCACAGGTGCCGTTCATTCCTTCATATGTGGATTAGTCTTTATATTTCGTGTAGATTTAAAAATTACAAGGAACGTGGGGACGAAACATTATTTTTTTGGAAAGGCAATTTACTTTTGCGCCCCAAAGACTTCACCTATCTCGCGGAAAAGGGAGTTAACCTTTTAAAGCCTAGCGGTAACTTTACATACGACCAGGTTTAATATTAGAAAATTCTACGTGGTGGCCACATTGCGTTTATGTGTTTTGTACGGATCTCAGAACAAACAGCAACTTTTGCCTTATAAAACACCAAAAGATTGGTGTTTATAACCGAAGTGGAGAGTGTTTACTGCGCGGTACGCACTGAGTCCTTATATAAAACAGATATGCTTCGTCTTTAAAGGGTTAATCTTGTTCATTTTTGAAGAACATTTCGACATATGTATCTCAGTCTCCCACGTCATAATGCAGCTTGCTTTCCTGCAAGACTTATTTAGAAGTGCAATTCCAACCTGTCGACGATAAGTAATACCAGCGGCCATTGCCTGCACAAGCCGAGGGATGGCTGTTGCCAGAATTACGCAAGACCTTCCTGTCCAATACAGGCCTAAATCTGGCCCAGTCCTTCCAGTAGCAGGGCAAGTATATCACACGTGATCTTACAGCGAGAGGAACAATTGCCTTCATGTTTGTTAATTACTGTACATGCCCGATGCATGTTCACTACACGCCCAGTGGACAGGCTGTCATAATTAGCATTGTTCCTTACAATGTAATACGAAATTCTTTATTAACTCCTTACGTAAAGAGGCTAACAGCATCTCACGTTATCTCATACATCTAGCGTGGGACGATGCAGCACCTTTTCTGCCCAAGATATCAAACTGAGACTTCGCAAGTAGGAAGCACGGGTGCTATCCACTTAAGGTATGCAAATGTTGCTCACACAAACTGACCAGCTGCGTCACGTTAACTGAACAAAAAAGTGGGGGATTGTGGTACTGTCATATTGCCTGTGTTTCTATCTTATTTGCCACAGGTTTCATGAACTTATATACAAAACCTCTAAAGCACTCCACTTGTATAACTGACTAATACCTGAGCCTAGTGCAGTCGATATAGTGACTAGACCACTGGATGAATAACGGAGGAATCGTGATTCAATTCCCGCGAGGGGCATCAGAATTTTCTCGTCTCCAAAAGCGTCCAGACCGGCTGTGGGTCACCCAGCCTGCTGGTCTTTACATCATGGTGTTAAAGCGGTCGGATAAGGGGGGGGGGGGGGATAGTCGTGTTGGTTACCCAGTATCTAAAACAAAATTATTGGTATGTTTATGGGTGAAGAATACGCCAGTGGGTTTCACATTGAAACCTAATAACTAATAATGAGGGTGGTGAGAAAAAATGCATTGTAAGGAATGTCTTTGGCCTCCAAGGGAGAAAGTAACGGGGGATTGGAGGAAACGTCATAATGGCTATCTTCACTATTGCACTGATCTCCAGTTAGTATTCGGGTGGTCGTGGCATGCGGCACGTACGGGGGAGAAGACAGAAGCTAACTGGGTTTTGGAGGCGAAGGCTAAAGGAAAGAGGCCTGTTGGAAGACTTACATGTAGATGGGAGAATACAGTATAGTGTATCTTCAGGAATTGAGGCTGGAGGACACGGACTGATGTGTCTCAGGACATGGACAAGTAGCATGCTCGTGCGAAAATTATAATGAGTTTCAGGATCCATAAAATACAGGGAATTTATTGATTAGCTGAGGAACTAATGGCTTTTCGTGAAGGACTCTGCTCTGTGGGTTAAACGCGAGCAACCCAGCACGGTAAGAACACGGTCCTCTATGTTTGTGTGAATTATCGCGGCAAAACATGGTCGGCGCACGGTCGGTGCGCAGTAGAGTCACAGTCCTGCTTGTGGGAATCAGACTTAAATATGTTTTTCTATTGCGAGTACAGAGTGCAGGAAATCAATTCCGCTTCAACTGATTATGTAACAGTTGTTATCACTGAAGAACTCAGCCCATTCCATTTTATGTTTTGAAACTACGTCGCTCAGATGTCTCCCACTTTTCTCAAACACTGCTCCAAACTTCCTCGAAGATTTTACATCACCCAACGAGTCACCTGCTCCTGGACTGTTGAGTTTTCTTCCTGTAACATTCTCTGCGTCAGTGCCTCGATGGTGCTAGGCTTAGAGATGAAAACTTTACTTTTGAGATATCCCCATAAAATGTAACCACAGGTGGAGAGATCAGGTTAAAGAGTACGCCATTAAACATCACCGCCACGAGAAAACATGTGTTGTGGAAACATTTATTGCCAAACTCTCATTTATGCCCTCCCTGTAAGGACTGTTGCCCCATCTTGTTGGAACCATGCTCAAGAGAAATCTATTTGACGGCGACGTAACTTTATTTCACTGGAGTTGCGTAATATTCCCACATAGCGCCCGCCTGTCACATTAAGAGTTGCACCTTCGTTTTTTTCAAAGAAGTAAGGGCCAAGGACCACAAACGACGCGATCCTACACCAGACAGTCAATTTATCGCTGAGAAGATGCTGATGGAGTTCTTGTGGGAAATTTCGTGTGCCCAGTACCTGTAAGTCTGCTTGTTCACAGAATCAGACCAGCGGAAATGTGTTTCATTTATCACCCGATCTCTCCGTCTGTGATTACTTTTTATGAGGTATCACAAAAGTAAGGTTTTCATCTCTAAGCCTAGAACCATCGAGGAACTGATGCAGAGAATGTTACAGGAAGGAAACGCAGCAATCCCGGAGCAGATGACTGGTCGGGTGATTTGAAACCTTCGAGGAAGATTGGAGCAGTGTTTGAGACAAGGTGGGAGGCATCTGGATGACGTACTTTTCAAAACATAAAATGGCATGGACTGAGTTATTCAGTTATAACAGCGGTTATATCATATGGTGAAACGTCATTGTATTATTTCCCTTTGAAATTTGTCAGGGCTTTCTGCCGCTCCCTGTATTATGAAATACAGTCGCTAGAAATGGAGACGTGTTCTGAAATTCCTTCCGAAGGCGCAGAGCTGAGTCTCGAAATATATCACTACGAAACAAATTTCGAAATAAACGAAAACTCAGATTGGACGCTGTGTTCGCACGCAATACAGGGAAAAAGAAAGATGGCGTTCAATTAGAGACCTCTGGTGTATGTATACCATAAATATCAGCTGCCTTCCTACACGGTACTTGTATTCCTTCCGGGGCACGGGTGCGGAGTACCAAAACAATGCCTTACACGTCTGCCTTGTCCCGTCAGATTGTAGACCATCATACCTTATTGGGCTCACCAAAGTGACAGACAATTGTCCTTTGTTCTGCGCCCAAAGCGTATTCACATCACGCTCTTATATTTAGGGCCTTCATCCGGCTGTATTTATACGTAAGCACTCACTTGCGTATTACGAGATAAAACTCAGTGCTACGAAATCGTAGGCTCTAATCGATTATTCGACTGAAGAAAATTGTCTAGAAATCTCCCCTGAATTACTTGTAGGAGTTTATTGGTTGGAACGATGTAGCCCTTTCTTCTTCCAGGTTTCTTTCTTTCTCTTTTTGAATAATCTGTATTGAATAACGAAATCTACATTGTGATGTTAGCGTTAAATGAATATATACCGGTTTATTGCTTTTCCATTAGGCCTGTTTACCGCCATGACCCTTCAGAGTGAACTAACGATTGTCATGTAACGAAGGCGTGGTGGATATAGATGGCTTCTGCACTACAAGGCTAAGGTCGCCCACAAACCAAGCAATAATTAAAGACTATCTATGTTTAATTAAGCGCCACGCCATAAAGAAATACGAGGAAGTGGAGATACAATTTTACGCATTCTTAACCTTTCATGCTAAATGCCGGTGAGTAATCAGCTTCAACGCCCCAGCCTCATTAACTGTAAAGAAAGAGACTCTGGTAACAATTTGGTTTAAAGACGGTGTAGGTTCCATAACCGTTCTCGACGGTGTGGAGGATAGAATGTTCTATATTTCTGCCTTGAACTGAAGTCACGATTCCCGGTTGTCAAGCCCTTAGCGTAGTAACTAACTTCGTTCTAAATTTTTCACTTAGGCCTACTTCTATTATTCATCTTTTGTACAAATCTCTAACAATGTGGAAAGAGAGCCTTGATATTTATTAACTATTTCGTATAATGCAGTTAGGCACTGCCAGCTACTTCCTACATTCAGTAGGAAGAAACTAAGAGTCAGTTACGAAAACTTTGGTGACGTCAGATTCCTCCGTGAAGGGGCGCAATATATTCCTACTCAATCTCTGAAATTTCGGAAGAATTTTGAAAAAAAAAAATATGTATAAGGAAGCAACTTGATCAAAGGCAGGAGGAAATCCAACTTCATAAAGAATACTAAGGTGACGGTTATTTGGGATGTGACGCCGTGTATTTTCGTAAAGAGGTAACAATTATTAGGGGCAACTTGGTGACAGGGTCTTCGTGATAGAAGATGGAGACATCTGCTTCATCCGAAAAGATAACTACCGCCAGTATGAAAAGCACATTTCAACGCAACCCAAAAGTGGTAGAATTAGAAATCGTCTCCAAAATGTCACGCCTCTTAAAGGGAACGTATTTGAACACGGCTACGCTGTACCTAGAAGTTCCATTCTGGTTAAATTTATATTAAAACAAGTAAGGAACTGAAGCAAAGGAAATCGAATTCTGTACACATTGGAATAGAACATTCCATATATATATATAATTTACACACATATTTCCATTAACTCCTTGAATTTAGAAGTTCTTCCTAATATTTCAAAACTCAATTCATACTTTAGAGAAAAAATTGCTCGCCATTTGCAAGGACCAACAGGTTAACGCTGTTTATGGAAGTAATGGCTATTTTATGTCATACTTGTACTGTTACGTAAATACATTGTCAACCAACTTCGAAGTTTGGCAACCCGCTGTGTTAATATATATTAAAAAATAATACTTACAGCGACGAACAGAAATGTATTATTAAATGTTCTTGTTCACAGTAATTCCAGCGACAAATGTTTCGACCTGTTCAATCTTCATCAGGGTAATCTATTAAAATGCAATGTGTAAAATGGTATAAATACAGCACATGTGTCAATTCACTGGGAATTACACATCGACTCCTTGCAATATTGTTAACAATCGTGATGTTATTTTTGTTCTTTGCTTTAGCTTTATAAATCTGTCTTTGATTTGCGTATAGTGTTTACCCTTTAAAACTTTCCAAGCATTTATAACTGTCAAAATTTTATGACTTTTAAAAATACAGTTCCTTCTCTTGGTTGATTTCTTTGTGAGACAATAAAGTGTACTGTTTAATTATGACTATACAGTTATTTAGGTCGTGTTTAATAATCAGTGTAACAAAAGTAACAGAAATTAATAGTTATTTACATTTTATAGAAGGAATAAAGCTTTTAAAAATTATTGTATTATTCACA
This sequence comes from Coptotermes formosanus, assembly GCA_013340265.1. Taxonomy (NCBI): domain Eukaryota; kingdom Metazoa; phylum Arthropoda; class Insecta; order Blattodea; family Rhinotermitidae; genus Coptotermes; species Coptotermes formosanus. Next base: position 1,257,816 of record BLKM01008356.1, on the reverse strand, counting down.
TTCACATAATTTCGTGTTTTCGTGTAGATATTCCCTAGTGAATAATTTGTTAATATCATATTCTACCAATTTTTCAGCAGTTACGCAACGTGTAGTGAATGTTTTTACATGATCATAGGTTTTTTTTGTATATACCTACAACAACGTTAGTATCCTCCCAATGCTAAAAATGTTTCAATGTGGAATAATCCATTCTAATGAAGTAAGAGTGTTGAGAGGTTGTGATGGTGTAAATCTGCACTTGAGCAAAAACAATACATAATAATTACATGAAGATATCCAATACATTTTCTTTAATTACAGAAAAATATCCCTAATGTGATATTAAAAATATTAAATACATTTTTAATTACAGGAAAATCTACCTAATTCGATAGTAACGAAATATTCCTCTAAGGCGTATTCACAAATACAAAACGGAATTATACGTTAGTAAGCCATAAAAATATTTTAAAAATTCTTGTAACTCCCATAATACGTAAATAGTTATTCATTTGTCCTAACTTTATTGCAGCGACTATTGAAGTATTTATCACCTACATATGGATGTTCATAATTAAACAGCACACTTCATCATCATACAAGAAATCAAAAAAGGGAAGATGCCACATTTTTAAAGATTATAATATTACAACCAGTTATACAGGTTTTAAAGTGATAAGCTTCATGCAACTATAGACAAAAAGATTCATAAGGCTAAAACAGGAAACAGAAGTAACATCGGTATTTAAACAATATTGAAGAAATCGAGGTCTCATTTCCATTAAATTTACACATGATATTTTGCATTTACACAATTTTACGTTTCATACTTTAATATATTAGCCCGATATTGATTGTCCAAGTCAAAACATATGTCGCTAGAGTTAATGTGAGTAGGATTTGTTTACTAATGAAAGTTTTGTTCGACGCTGTATAAGTATTATTTGCTAAAACTGTTAAAAGAGTGGTACACGTTAGTACCAATGTGCCTTAAAGAACTAACAAGTTGAGACACTAGGTCCTGCTATTGCAGTTTACCTGTCTGAATTTAATATCTTTTATGTTTCAGTGTCCGATCAGCGCATCAGCTTAATAATATGGAAAGCAGACCACACGTATGCAGGCAATTGTTTGCCGACGAGGCCAGCGGCGAAGAGACTACAGCCCCTGGTGACCTGCACAGATCATACATAGATATGCTTCAAGAAGAAATGCGCAAAGAACTTCAAGCTGCACAAGAACGCTGGAACTTTGACTTTGTCAATGAAGTTCCTTTGGATGGGCGATGGGATTGGCAGAGAGTGGGGCAGGTGCAGCCAGATGTAGAAACTGATGAAGACACGCCTGAACAGGAGCAGGAGATGAACGGCTGAAAAAAAAACATATATATATATATATATACACACACACACACATATATTTAGTATGTACATGTATTAGCGTGTATTATAGGCTTACAGGTACATATACTCAGTATGTAGTTCTAAATGTGACATCTGTCTAAATATCACATCCTTATACGAGGATGCTCTTCCGAAGAAAATGCAGCCTGTCTATTTTTCGCTACTGTAGACTTTAAACCTTTTAAGCAACATGTGTTGATACTTTAAAAATAAATGTAATTGATAATTAGAAAATTTACATTGGTGACGTAAACTGTGGCATTCAGAAGTGTCCAGATCATTCCGGTTTTTTGCAGGGGCAGCCTGTAAGAAAAATGGCAACAGCGAACAAGGACTCCTGGTAACTGCGGATCGCGCTGTTGCCATATCAGGTAAACAGGAAAAGAGACCTTTTCTGATGACCCTTGGGTTTAAATAACCTTCATAGCGCGATGGCTGAACCCCAAATGATCATTGTCACAACACAGCAGACAGTTACTCCGTGTTCTCCGCCCCCCCTCAGTATTAGCCACTGCAAACACATTAACTTTCTTGTACAGCCTTGGAACGAAGGGAATAATAGATACTTTCTTGTGAGTGCTTTAGTCGTGCAGTTAATTTGTGCAATGTTTCCAATACAGTCGAAATTTAATTGTAAAATTTTCCATAGTCAGGCTAGAGAAATTGCGAGTAATGTGCATGCTTTTATGAAACGTGAAGCAAGCGAAGCAATCCGAGTTCCAGTAAAAGATTTCAGTACGAGAGCAGCTAAAGCCACTGGCTTTGCGTCACGCACCGTTGGACGTGTCGTCAATGAAAGAAAATACCTGGAGTCGAAAGGAGGTCCTAGTACATCAATTTCCACACCTGGCAAGAACAGATCCAAACCTTCCCTGAAATTAACTGTTGATAATTTTGATGAAGTAATTGGTAGAACCATTTATAATTTTGCTATAAACGAAGGTGAAAGACCAACCATTAAGAATTTGCACGCCAAATTAGTCGAACACATTGCATTTTCCGGCAGTAAATCAAGTCTGCTGCGTGTTTTGAAGAAACTGCGATTTAAGTGGAAAAGGACCCAAAACAACACAACGGTACTGACTGAAAGAGAAGACATTCGATTCCAGAGGACGACTTCCGTTAAAATAATAAAGCAATACAGGCAAGAAAATAGACCGATAATACACACAGATCAGACCTACACACACCGCACCCACACTACACCGTGTTCTTGGTCCGACGATTCTGAAAAAAGCGTTCATGTGCCCGTAGCAAAGGGGCGGAACTTCATAATTGTACATGCAAGTGGTGAAGCTGGATTTGTTCCTAATGCCCTCCTCCTCTTCAAATTAAATTTAAAAAAAAAACGTGTTTATCACGATGAAATGAACAATGAGAATTACATAAAGCGGCTAAATGAAACACTTATACCGAATTTGCCCCACGTTCTGTAATTGTTTTAGACAAGGCTTCATACCACAATGTACAGGACAGCCCCACTCCCACTTCAAATTCAACCAAGAAGTCGATGCAGGTTTGGCTGACAGACAGAAACATTCCTTTCTCGGCAAATATGTTTAAAACCGAACTCCATGAATTTATTAAACTGAAGAAGACTAACTAACTAACTCCATGGAGCAGAGGCCTTCTTGAGAAGCTAACAGTTTCTCAGCTAGTCAAGAAATTCCCCGCATTTTATGGAACCCGAAGGTTCATTACCGCATTCACAAGAGCCCGCCACCTGTCCCTATCCTGAGCCAGCTCAATCCAG
>BLKM01008356.1:1061182-1254289 GCA_013340265.1 Coptotermes formosanus | reverse complement strand
ATATTATACAAGACCTCCCTCCTAACTGAATCATAGGCTTTCTTGAAGTCTATAAATAGCTGATGCACTGCCTCATTGTATTCCCATTTTTTCTCAAGTATTTGACGAATGCTGAATATATGATCAGTAGTTGACCTGTTACGTCGAAATCCACACTGATGATCCCCAATAATTTCCTCTGCATATGGAGTTAACCTTGACAAAAGGATGTTGGATAGAATTTTGTACGTAGTCGACAAAAGTGATGTTCCTCGATAGTTACTGCAATCTGTCTTATCACCCTTCTTGAAAATAGGCACAATGACCGACTCCTTCCATTCCTCAGGAAATTCCTCCTTATTCCAAATAGAAATAATAAGTTTATGGATTTCAGACCGAATAATCCTACCCCCTGCTTTAATCAATTCTGTTGGAATCTGATCAATACCTGGTGATTTGTGACTTTTTAGCTTTAAACTGAAGAAGCCGCACTTTAAATGCTATAAAGTCGATAATCTGCTAGCAAAACGCGGACACTCCGTTCTCCGTCTTCCTCCCTACCACCCAGAATTGAACCCAATTGAAAAAATATGGGCACTTGTTAATAAAAACTGGGTTCCGTCGCATAACGTAACCTTCAAAACAGACGACTTGTGCAGCTGTTGTACGACAAGTTTTCTTCAGTGACACCGGAGAAATGGGCTTCCCAATGTCGCATTGTTCAACGAATTTAAGGAGAATTCTTTGAAAGGGAAGGCCGAGTCGACGAATATGAAGATGGTGATGCTGGCGGATCTTTCGAAATTCATGTAGGATCGGATTCCAGTAGCGGTGCAGCAGTATCAGATACAGATTCCGACCTCGCTGGGATTTGTGTACTGCCGTCTGACAGCAACTAAATGAAGGTGAGTAAAGAATAAACTATAGAAACTTCTCCCATACCTGTTGTTAAGTTGTATGCTACTACGTGTGTAGGAATACCGTATTGTAGAATTCTACTGGTTGATGTTTTTATGATGGATGATAAGGATTTGGTGTCATCTGCACAAAAGCCCGCCTACTAAGTACGCCGGTAGTTGTGACCGCGCCATTGGCGCCGGTTGGAGAACAGCTACTTTCGCCCGGTTGCCATGTCAGCCTCACCCCGTTCGTAGACAGCATCCACCGTGACGGTGGGGCGTGACGTCGTCGCGGAGCCATGATTGGTCCTTACGGTCGCCATCTTGTTGCGGAGGGGTGACGGGAGGGCACCATCACAATTAATCGGTATTCCGCCACCATTCCAAGCAGCAATTCACGAACACAAGTCACAAGTGTAAATGCTCTGTCCTTTCCCTTCCTTGATCTCCGATCAGAGATTTTCTGTTCACTTCTAGTCACCATGCATGCTAAATATTCTGCCCATCTCACCTGTTCTAAGCTGGGCGGCATTTTAACTACAGGGAGTACAGCAATAAAGCATAAAATAATAAAAATTATAAACAATAAAAAGGATATAGATAATAAAAATGACTCGTTTAGACCGTGGTATACATTTACATTGAAAAGCTGCTGCTTTTCTGACAAATTCTTCGCGGTTGAGGGTTTAGAAATCTTGCTTTTGATTCGGCACTTCCTGCTGACTGTTTCGATTGGCGTTAAGCATGACACTCCTCAGTGCCTCCAGACAGATTCCCCCGGTATAGTCTTACTTCAAACTTCTTCTGCCAGTCTTCCCGTCCACTTTCTTCCAAAATTATTTTTAACTAATCATACTGTCCCTGTATGATGTAGGGTCTCAGATACACACAGCTTCTTAGAATAAACATTAAAAATGTTTGACGTATTAAGGTATGGACGATGGGCACTAATTCTTAAATTTTAAAGCAGGACATTTAAATTCCAGGTGTTCCCTAGTGGTCGGATCTTTTTGAAAATTTAAACCTTAATATTACAGAACTCCGCAAACATTAATATTATTTCTACTCTTATAATGTAAGTATCTTTTTTTCTCCCACACGCGCTGCAGCCCCTAGTGGGGCCTCGGCCTCCTCATTGTCGAGGCTTCGCGATCACCTCAGACACACCCCACTCAGTAGGACTTCTCTAGACGAGTGATCAGTCCGCCGCAGGGACCGCTACCTGACAACACACAAACACTCACAACAGACAAATATCCATCCGCGGTGGGATTCGAACCCCCCCCTCCCCCCCAAGATCCCAGCAAGTGTTCCCCGAAAGCCCACGCCTTAGACCGCGCGGCCAATGGGATCGGCTATATGAAGTAAGATTGTGAAATTAAAACTGTTTGAAAGAGAATGAAATGATAATTTGTAGATTAAGTAGCATTTTAGCAAAGAAAGGCAACCACGGATTTTGTAACAAATTCAAAAATTATTTTCTTCAATATATGGATGCCGGTAAAAAGATAATGCCTCGTATTTTTCTCAAAAACTGTAGGCCCTAATTACAACTGTAATCAGATTTACATACATCGTGGGTACTTTATTTACAAAGTTCAGGTTACTCTTCTACAAAGTCTCCTTCGTTACCAACACACTTTTTCCACCTGTGCTTGAGACTCGCTAAGCCGGTAGCCTGGAACTCTTTGCTGGAGCGTTCCAAGCCTCCACGCACGCTGTGCTTCTGCTCGTCGTCATCCGCAAAAACGACGTCCTCGTAGTGCATCCTTCAGGGGGCCAAAAATATGGAAGTGGGAGGATACTAAATCGGGACTGCATCTATAATTTTCTATACGTTGTCGGTGCATTTCATTAATTGCAAGGGTGGTGCTGTCAAATGGAGAGGTTCGGGAAAATGTCACATTGAGCTGAGTGTGGGAAAAACAGGCCCTAGTAGGTAGGCCCGTGTTCCAGCAATTTTAACATTCTGCCCTTGAGCCGTATTGATTGTCATACCAGACGCCATTTTGACGGGCAAATTGTCACACTCTAAAGTTTTCAACTTCTGCAAAATGAAGAATGTGAGAACAGTAAGCTATTAATTTCCAAATTTAGTGTAATTTATGCCGTCGTAAACCTGATTGTGACAAACTGTCCAGAAACTGTAAAGTACATGAGCCGTTAGCCCAACATATCTTCGTAATATGCAGGGTCTACATTACAGTAAGTCCCAGAATTTTCTTGGATTAAAGTCTTCAATATCCGGTCATTTATTTCAGCGAGTCTTCGTTCTTTGGACTCAGAATTTCAACGTTGGTTACGTTGTGTTCATTAGTTCCGTTGATCTAATCCGTTTGCAAATTAATATTCTTGCCTCAAGCAGAGGCCAAGTGAAGTACAGGAAATATGTTAGCTTCCCTTGACCTCAGCTTGAGGCAGCACTCTCAATTTTTAGCATTAGCATTTTTGTTAAAAAATTTTTAGGAGGAATGGATCAAAACAAAGCAGATTGCGATCGCTGCCGAATTATAAGCTTTCTAAAAATGCCTGTTTTGTGAAGATTCCTTATGCAGTTCAGTAGATCATGATTTCGCAACGAGGCGTTACCGTAATATTATATAGGATACTTTAGTTTTTCCCCCCGAAGGTAACCCTACTTCTCTGTAGTGGTGGAGCTTGCGTGGTCAAGTGATCCTGATAACTATGCCAGCAGTAGCGTAGCTAATAATAGGGTCTTCCATGCTGGACAGGTCAAAGATGATGACCCGGTCGAAAAGAGATACCCTGGCCCTTCAGGTTGGGGGTTGGGCGTGAGACCGACAACCTCATCCGGTAAAAAAATCTCATGTGGAGAAAACCTCAATGATGCCTCAGATGGGAATGATACATAGGAGACGACCTGGCTATAAGGCAAAGGGCTTAATCTTTGGTACATAGAACGTCTGAACACTCTTCCAAACCGGAGCACTTATATCCTTGCTACCCCACTTGAAAAAATACAGGCTCAACATCACAGCACTACAGGAAACAAGGTGGCAGGGGAAGGACTTAATGGATATGAAATCACATACCATCTTCTACGATGGCAAGGAAAAGGGAACCAGAGAATTTGGACTGGCAGTCGTAGTAGATAGGATAATGAAGAGGAATGTACTTGATTTTAAAACAGTTGATGAGAGAATATGCATTTTAAGGATAAAAACAAAATTCCTTAATTTAAGTTGTATAAATTTACATGATCCTACAGAGAAAAAGGACGAAATAGAAAAGGAAGGCTTTCACCAGAAACTGGAAGAAGTATATAATATATGTCCCTCCAATGATATTAAAATACTACTGGGGGAACTTAATGCCAAAATCGGGAGAGAAGAAATCTGCCAAGGACTGATAGGAAGACAGTTTACGTTTAAAACCAAATAATAATGGACAGACGCTTGTGAATTTTGCAGCACAAAAGAAATGGCGGTATCTTCAACCTGTTGCCCAGCATGTGCAGGGGATGTTGAGAAAGGCAGGCTGCTTCTGGACATTCTACCTTCATTTCTCAAGGAGTATGATGTTTCTCTACCAACATCCACCCACTAATCATGGTACTGGAACAGACGATGTCCTTCCTATTCATGTTGTACATCAAGTGCAGCAGGAGGAAGTGAGCATGTGTTGCATGAAACTCTTGCCATTAGCGTACGTCAGTGGTTTCATTGCCAGGCATCTGCTATGTGACTTCAACTGTGATGACTCTAAGACATGAGTCACATCCCCAATGATGTTGGCGACCAGTGCTTTCATATACTTCAATGACTATGGGGAGGACAAAGAGTTTCTAACCTAACCTTCCAAGAAGCTGGTAGAAATTGCTAATGTTTCTATAACTCTGCTGGGGTCTAAGATTGCAGAGGTTCCTCAGATGGGTTCAGTTGAAGAGATCACACTTGCCATCAAGAAGACAATTGATTGTGGATGGGTTGAGTCTTCTGGTTGTTCGCTTCACCGCCAAAAAATAGTAGATGCTATTGTGAGAAGTACCACTCACAATACTTGCTAATCCATGGTGGTGCAAGTGAACAAACAGTTCAACGAGTGAAGAAAGTAGGCAGAGGGCTACAAAGAGGAAGAGGAAAATCCTGTCACACAAGCAAAGTCAGTAAGAAAACAATGCCTGTTTATTTTCCCCCCTTAACCAGTGGTGTCCAATGTGAAACTATAGAGGAATTAATTTGCTGAATGTAATGTATAAACTATTTAAAACCATCATAACACAATATCTAGAAACATTCACTGAAACTTACTAGGAGACTACCAGTGGGCATTTAGGAAAGGACGGTCCACTACTGGATAGATATTCACGCCAAGAAAAAATTATCGAAAAACGTGCGAATTTAACGTAGACATTCATCAAGTCTTCACAGATTTTAAACAAGCATATGGCAGTATGTCACCAACAGTTGCATAAAATAATGAGAAAGTTTGGCGTACCAACAAAAACTGATAATAACGAAACTGAGGAAAACTATGAAAAAATTCAGCTTGGTGGGACAGTATCAGATAGTTTTGAAAATACTAGTGGGCTTACGAGATGGTGATTTACTTTATACCTTACTATTCACTGCACTTGACCACACACACGAGCATCCGGAGTAAGACTGACCTAACTCTAACAGGTAACAAGCATTGCACCCTTGTGCGGATTTGAGCATTCACCTGTTTGTACGATCTACTCATCTCCTATTGGACAGATTAAGTACTACTAAACTACATAACTTGACATATATCTAAAAATTCAAATATTTAATTTATAGAGGTCTTTAGTAAAAGTTTCTATTACTTTTTTAAATCTAATTACATATTACTTCTCTTAAAACGCGTATTCCTTTTCTCGTGTGTAATAAACTCAGAATTTCTATCTTTACATCTTGAAGACAAGCCACGGGAGGAAGTGGAATCAACCCAAAAATCGGTGCTGATATCAAGTCATCCCGTAATGGATAGTTTAAGTATTATTAAAATATACAATTTGATATATATTTAATAATTTCTTTGTCATATATTTGATTTACTTTGGTCTTTATTAAATATTTCTTTTTTAAATTTTAATTACTTATTCCTTTTCTTAAAACATTTTCTTTCTCTGATCTGCAACAAACTCTACATTTTACGCGTTACGTCTTGAAGATAAGTGTGGCAGGAAGTGAAATCAACATAAAAATCGGTGTTACTTTGCTTAAAGAATTCTTGTTTGAAGTGTGTTATTTACAGACGCCACTAATTGCTAAGATTAGAGAATATCGGTCTCATAAAACGGTTGAAGCAGAGTTTATCAAGTGTTCTGCAGCTGACCGGTTCGAAGTCCGTATGTCACCACACATTCACACATACATAAACACGCATTTCCCCCTTTGATAATACAGAGTGGTCTGTAAAATACCGGGTGATTTGTAACATAAGTTGTGAGGGTGTCGATTTAATTTATATGGCTGGACGCTATAATGAATCTGTGGATTTTATATGAGTGGAAAACTTCTGGTCAGTAGAGTGACTCTCGGCTTCTCAATAAAGACCAGTTGGTCAGGGGTTTTTATTCTGCGCCAGTAGAACACCGAGCACACTGAAACTAACATCTCAACCACTTTTGTATTAATAATAAATCTTGAAATTAGTAGTAAGAGCATGAAGGGGAAAATCTGTAAGAGAATTCCGAAAGAACGAACTGATTGTAAAATATCTTACTGGCAAAAACGTCTTTATTACACCCTCATGACTGAGTCCTAAAAAGTTCTTTTCAGAGAAAAGGAATTTGTATATTGTAGCTGCTATTTGGCATTATCAGATTCAGTGACCGGTATTCCTTCAGGCTGATGGCTGTGGTCACCACAATTACGTTTACGCTACATTCAATACAGTCGCTCCCAAACTCCCGTGTGAGTCACTCCATAGTGGGAATATTCTCTATTCCTGGATTTCTGCGAGTCTTCTTCTACAAAGGGTAGCATAAAGTCTACAGACCTCTCTACTTCACACAAGTGGCAGCGAGTATTTCAAAATCCCTAGGATTTCACAGTCCTCATTCTTCTTATCTTCATCCATTGCAGATATAAACAGCAAACATCCTAAAAGAAACAATTCAGTTTATGCTTTACACTTTTTATTTTAATATTTTAACGTGAACCAAGTAGCACCTGGACCGATTTTTTGCAAGCACTTATGTTGTTCCCTCTCTGTATGTTATTATTCCTCCGATGTTCCGCAGTCATTCATCCATCTGTCATCGACGCTATTTGACAGTTTGTAGTGTAATATTAACCTGCATTAAACATAAACATCCAGTGCCTACCGCACAGATAGGAGAGAATGTATCCAGTAAAAAACCCAAATACGTACTCGTCTTTATAATGCCGCTTCTTTTTATAGTAAAAATTCATTTCTCTGCCTTAATAGTAAAACACAGGGTTTTTCTAAAAAGGTAGTACTCAATAGAGTCCTCATTGGTTATTTGGGCACACGAATGATGAAGTAACAGGAAATTTGGGGAAGTCTGATTTTAATACCTTCTTCCTCCTCCAAATAGCCGCGATCAAGTAGCACATGCGTTTCTCATTTTCCGTTCATGTTAGAGCCCGATTAGTATGACATGGCGCACGGCCAAGCGTGGGAGGAGAAGTAAAGGGGAAACGGAAGAATGCAGTGGGTATCCAGCAAGCCTCGCATGACCGCGGAACATAGCCTCTCCGGCATAGTACAAATGCTACAGGCTGACCCGCACACCTCGGCTGCCAGTAGTCGACTGAATTGTCGCCCCTGCCGAGTCACATGGATTCGTCCGTTTCGCCCAAAGACGAAATCTGGTTTCTGTGCGTGTGCCATCCAATTCTAACTGCAGTATGCCTGTCCTGCCTCTCCCATCTCTGCGACTTTATGACGTTAATAATGTTGGATACAGAGTATAAATTATGAATCTTTTCTCCATGTAAACTTCCAGCACTGACTTCCTTCCTGTCTCCTCCGCATCTTTTGCAAGCTTTACCTAACAAAACTGTTAATATCATGTGGTTAACTGCTGGTAGCGTGGGCCTTCGGCCGAGCGCTTGCTGCAATCGTGGGTTCGAATCCCTCGGGGCATGGATGTTTTTCTCTTGTGAGTGTGGGTTGTCAGGTAGAGGTCTCTGCGACGGACTGGTCACTCGTCTAGAGAAGTCCTACGGAGTGTGGTGTGTCTGAGTGTGATCGCGAAGCTTCGACAATGAGGAGGCTCAGGCCCCACAATGGCCGGTGCGCATGGGGGGGGGGGGGGGGAGAGAATTGCTGGCACCAGGACAGACGGCACGTCCATGTAAAGTGGGACTTGGGTCCCTCATAGGCCGCCATTCATTAAGACTGGCCGTAATCTAGACTGCACCGAGTACTTGAAACAATAGGCCCGTAAAATTACACCTCTAGAATTGTGTAGAATTTGAATTGAATTCTGGATATTCCTGTTCAAATCTCTGATGGATGCCTGCTCTCCTGACGGAACCCTTTCTGTCGCGCCTTTAAAATCTCTCCCTACCCCATTTATAGTTTTCTTCCCGCCCGATTGAAAGCTATACAACTTCGGTGGTTGCAGCATTATCGTAAAGTAACCTAATTACAAATCATGAATTAAAAGGATATTTAAAATTTCGTATCGAAACTTTTACGAACCCCGAACTCTGTAATTAGCAATACTTAGTACGTCTCTCTTGATTTGTTGAACGGTGCTGCATCAGATACATAATTTATGTAATGTCAGCCGACATGATATTTGTTAATGAATTACGCAGGAGATGGAACTAATAATGTGTTCCTTACAGCAAGCTTACGACCAATGTTCCCTCTAAGCTGCGCGGGTGCACGGCCGCACAGTAACTGAAATGTTTCCGCGCACACTGAATTGTTACCGCGCAGCCGGAATTTTCAATTTTCATTGTAAATATTCTTATTGTGTATATTACAAAAAACTTTTACAGTGCACCGCAGTCGTCAGATCGTGTAAAAATTTTCTGCTCGCAGAAGTAGCAGGTCCGCGCAGCTGTAAAAAAATTAGAGGGTTCGTTGAATATTACAGTGAATCCCACAGATGTCAGCAGTGGAAAACTTAACAGTGCTACATATTTCTTTGATTGCAGTACATATCATTTCATCTTAACAAGAATCATGTTGCCCTACAGTTACCTGCATACGTGGAAATTAATTGGCATTATTTTTCACTGACTTATGTAATGTTCACGTTATCTACTTCAGTACAGCATTCTCAACAACTGTATGTAGGTAAATACGTGATTACTTTTACATACACTGAGCAATACGTAGTTAATTTTCCATACGTCATGTTTGTTCTTTTTAAAACGATCCCATTTCTACGGAATTCAAGGAGTATATTTAACAGTTTACCACATAGTCTGATAACCCTTACGAAAAAAAAGGCAACATTTAAAGTAGCAATAAGAAAATACTTAAATTTACTGTGTTGAATAATGTTTTATGTGTACGTGATCTAGAACACTATTTAATAAAATGTCTAGAGCTGGCCCCATGCACCTTCCTCTTGTTTACAAGAACGAAACTGCCACTGCCAGGGTGTAGTTTTCAGGATGACCCTGAAATTTGCAGTCACCAAATGTCCTACACGTGACTCCGAAGTCAGCTCCAGCAGTAGCAGAAACAATGAACCCACTGCATAAATATGTGTGGGTTACTGTATGCTGCTACTGTGAAATCACAACAACAGTAAACACATTAACGTCAGTCTTTATTCTCGTAGATATGTACAGGTTATTGTTATGTACAGTTGTCCGTGTCGGACGTATTTACAAGTGCTTCTCCTTTGCTATTGTGGCGGCTAAGGGCCGCGTTAGTGAGGTCCGACAAAGTTACTCCTGTGAAGAAACGGACTCACTGAAGCAGTGCAGTGAGAGTGAGTTCTGTACAGTGTCAGCCGGTTGCGCGGAGCAGGCTGCGCGGTGGAGAGCCTGGGACAGCTCTGTGGTGCCGAGCAGCGTGTGCTGGTAGACACTGCGGCGCGTTCCGCAGGGTGCGAGCTGTAGATGCTGCTAACGGGCCGAGTGGCGGATGATGCTCGGGAGCCGATCGTGGAGGCTCGTAGCACGTTGAGTCTTGATATTGAACGCTGGATCCGGAATACTGGAATGCACAACTTTTGGCTGGAAATGTAGCCTTTTATACCTGGCCGTCGCTGGGCTGCCCGTCTGGGATTGGCTGGCGTGAAGAGCTTGTTGCAGTGGTGGGGAGACCGACTACCGCTGTACTGCGCGGAAAGGGCCGTTTTGCATTTGTGGGGATGTTCCCACATATGGAAGAGGGCTAATCTGAAGCAGATGATGATTATTAACAAAGGTACCTGTATATTTCATTACTGACTCAGTCCAGGAACTTTTTGTTATGCCCTAGTATAACTTGGTGCTGGTGTTTTAAAGTGAGTTACACAGTGCTATATTCTCCGCTGTTGTGATGAAGCTGTTTAGGGTACGAAGCAGCCGTTATGGAAATGTTTTCCCTCTGCAATCATAAGCATCAACCTGCTACTGGGGGACACAGGATAGACATCAAAATCTTCCAGTCTGCGCTTGTGTGAAGACCTCCCACATTACAAGGTGTCAAGAAATAATTTAGACGGGTTAGTCTTGCTGTCTATGACTTTCCATTCTACACCGTGCAAATATATATCTAAATGCCTTCACAGGGTTTGTTCATTACATTGCAACTTCCCTCAACAGCAGAATGTACGAAGGGGCTCTCCTATCCTGAAAAAAATATAAAAACAGGATTATGTTCCTCTGAGATCTTTCTGAAATTCTGCTAGACTACAGGCTGTTATGTCACGGAAGACAGAATTCTTCATAGCCACCACTGTGAGAACTTCATGCCTTGTTTCATGATTTTATTAATGACATAGGCACATAAATGTATTTGTCATAGGAATATGGACATCCAACACCTGATGTACATGTTTATTCTGTAGAGTACAATACAGTAAAATCTGCGATATCTGGCACCTCCGGGGCCAAAGGTTTGCCGGATATCACAAGTTTCCAGATATCAGAATATTATACTTAATATGTATCTCAGTGTACCTAGCAACCTTATGGACAGACCTATTTTTGAGTTTGTCATTAACATTACTGTTTTCTGCTTTTTACCAGTCCCTTCCATGACAAAAATGAAATATTCCAGGCACTGCACCGTAACACCCTGTAACAGGCGAAGGCAATAAAGCAACTGATCGTACCACACTACAGCATCTGAACACTCTTTGTCAATTTGCCGGTTAATAGAGATTCCCGGATAATCCAATACCGGATATCGCAGATTTTACTGTATTTGATAAGTGTATAAAAGTAAGACACTACACACCAATGTACACACCTCAGCCAGAACCAGTTTTATGTAACCTTAACCCATCGTGCAGGTGATGCTTGTGACAGTAATGCAGTCTGTACTTGGAAATCATGTAGCTCAACGTTTTTAGGTTTTTTCATATATCAGGCACCTTATTTTTGCTTGTCATTCACAGACAGCAAAAAGCCAGCATGAGGGACCTGTTTGCTATAAACATATCTTTCATTTGTATTCCTATCCTTTGATATCCAGCACACATGAACGTCAAAAAAAGACAATGGGAAAATCTGAATAGCTACAGCACATATAGCAGTAGGCCATTTACATGCCCATACAAGCAGTTATATGTCTTACATGACAAAAAAGACTTCTTATATCTCTTACACACGTCATAGGCTTACAGGTGTTTGCCAGTATGAACACGCTGATGCTCCTTGAGAGGATCACGCCGAGGAAAGGTCTCCTTACACACATTACAGGCGTATGGACATTCTCCAGTATGCACATGTGCATGTTGCTTCAGATGATTGCGGTGATTGGAGACATTCTTACATATCTCACACGAATAAGGGCATTCTCCAGTATGCACATGTTGATGTTCGAGATTACTATTCATACTGAAACCTTTTATGCATATATCACAGGAATATGGACATTCTCC
The DNA here is from genome assembly GCA_013340265.1 of Coptotermes formosanus. Lineage (NCBI taxonomy): Eukaryota > Metazoa > Arthropoda > Insecta > Blattodea > Rhinotermitidae > Coptotermes > Coptotermes formosanus. The sequence continues at coordinate 1,242,397 of BLKM01008356.1, read as the reverse complement.
AGCATGCACAAGTAGGTATTTCTTATATGACCACACTGACCAAATGACTTCTCAAACATATCACATGGCTATGGACATTCTCCAGCATGCACATGTTGATGTTGGTTCAGACCATAATGCACACTAAAAGCTTTTGTACATATATCACATAAGTAAGGAAGTTCCCCACTATGCACACGAAGATGTTGCTTGAGATTACTTTGCACACTAAAAGCCTTCTTACATATATGACATGAAAATGGGTGTTGACCTGTATGCACAAGAAGATGGCACTTCAGACCACTATGCTGAGTAAAGGCTTTCTCACAAACATTACACTGATATGGACGTTCCCCAGTATGCACACGCTGATGCTGCTTGAGATTACCTCGCTCACTAAAGACTTTCTTACATACGTCACATGAGTAATTACATTTGTGAGTATTTAAACTGTCAAACTCACTACATGAATTTTCATCAGTTTCAGAATACTGACTGTGACTATCATACACTTCCAGGTAAGAACAGCTGTTACGTGGTTCACAAAAGCAAACTGTACACCAGTATTATCTTCCATTGCTTTACCTGTCTCCAAAGCCTGAAAGTGGATTACAATTTATCAGCAATTAATGCCATACTGAACAGTTATTTTTAAATGAACTGAATGAAATATATTACTTAGCATTCTGCAACTTCAGAAAGGGTCACATGCATTCCTCATAGCTTCACGTTCTGAATGCCCCTTGTTGTTCCGCACACAGTTCATTCAAATCCTTATGTAGCTGGCTTTCAACAATCCAGGCATTATTAAAAATCACAAATATATACATACATAGCATGTCCAGGAAGCAAGAACTGGTTGGATGTAAAAGCATTTGAAGCATATTTAAAAAATATCTTCATTACAACATGTTGGAACCTACATTAGACTACTATGCCACATCATTGCCATGTAAATTAAGGTACCTGTCACACTGTGGGACCAGCTTTTTTGTATGCCTCCACTGAAAAATTTTGCTGCCAAGCCTTTCATTATGTCATGCACATCCTTTGTTGCTTGGTCACTCCTCAGACTCTGGCTGGTGAAAACATTGTTGACATGGAGAAACAAGTGATTATCACTTGATGCAAGATGGGAACCATAAGCAGGATGCTCGAAAATTTCCCACTTGATCTGTTGGAGTAAAACATGTGTACAGACAGGCTAGTCATGCATTGTCTTGCCTTCGTTGAACAACTGACACCATTTCCTCACATTCCCTTTGTTCACTGCACGTTCACCATACATTTCAACATGCCTGTGAATTTTGGCCAGGCTAAAATTTAGTATTTATAATTCACATCACTGTCCACACTTCCCAGGTTGTGGGACTTTCTGTTTTCGTGTTCATCTTTAAGAACTACAATGAATGCAGGAAAATTTATGACACCATACTATGCAACACATGTGCTCCCCTCCATATACAGAAGAAGAGTGACTTTCACAGGAAGTACACACGTCACCTGCAGAGGCGCTACGTAAGAGCAGTTTTTACTTTCTGAACATGCCTCATACAAACAAACAAATAAACAGAATGTGTAATATTTTTTATAGTATTCTACTCTAGAATTTGTAAGAGAAGTTAATACTTTTCAATTATATTCTCAGCTAAATATCGCATGGATCAGTAATTCCAGCCCTTGCATGATGTGAATCAGAAATCACTCTCACCATAATAAGAATAAAGCTATTCTTTTTCAATTGGTACCAGAGGCTCTGCCACTTGGGAGTAAAGTATCCAGGGCATGAAATTGACCACTCACCTCCACCTAGTGCCAAGGTTAAGAATGAGTGGAAATATACTTCCACTCTTCAATAAAGGACATTAAATTACGGTTACTTTTGCAGCTCACCACAAGTCACTTCACAGGATAAAGTGAACAAAGTGTCATACTCTGATGGTTTCCTCCATCAAGTACTTAATCATTAAAATTTAATCAATTAATGACTTGAAATGTTAACTGTTATTAAACTGATATCTGGTGGTCAGCATCACTGAACTGTTTGTAAGGAGTATGTACACAACACAGTTAAGGGTACTTGTCCCTGTACATACCACGATGGCATATGGGGGAGTGTGAGTATAGTTCCACTTATTGTCAACATCATCACTGGGGGAGGGGGTGTCAGTGTGTATAGTGCAAAATGGTGGGATGATTAATAAATAAAGAATTATGAAGGATGTGGAAGGAAATGACCATGATCAATTTCAAGACGATATCTGAGCATTCACTTGAATGAACTGACAGCAAGCATGATAATTCTCAGTAGGTTAGTCAGTGTCCTGGTGAAGATTATAACTGGACACCTCCCAAAGATGAGTCAGACATGTTGCCATCTGACAGAACATGCTCATTCTCACTGCAATATAAATTTATGTGGTTTAAATATTCAAGTCATGTGATCAGTAAGTTACAGAATAAACTGGCAAATACCACACACTATGAAAATCCCATCTTTGTCATCATGTAATAAATATGTATCAAATACTTAATGTTGTACACCCTCCATGCAGTTGTTTATTATATTGATTTATTAATCAACCAACTACTGCACAATTATTTTCCCAATCTCCAACACATTTTGGCCGCAATCATTCAGCAATCATAAGGGAGAGCATTTTTCTCGGACAACAAGCAGCATATGACCAACTGGCGAATGGCTGATTATCTTCACATATATTATGGCAATCCCTATCATATGCTAAAATCTTATATGCTAAAATCAGTGTTGATATATTAAAATTGATGTTGTTATATAAAATTGCTTAGTGTGAACAACGACTAAAACCTATTTCCAAACATCTAGGTCATTCTTGTTTCCAAACATGTGGGAAGAACCCCTGAATATAACCACATTGTGTGGCTCACAAGTGCCAACTCAGTGCTCACTTGTGAGCCACACGTCATGATTATATTCACGGGGTTCTTCCCACATGTGTTCAGTACAGAGTTGGCATTTGTGAGCCACACAACTTGATTATATTCAGAGGTTCTTCCCACATGTGTTCAGTACACAGTTGGCACTTGTGAACCACACATCACGATTATATTCAGGGGTTTCCCCCACATGTTTGGCAACAAGAATGGCCTAGATGTTTGGAAGCAGATTTTAATCGTGGTTCACACTCAGCAATTTTATATAACATCAATTTTAATATATCAACACTGATTTCAGCACATAAGTTTTTAGTATATGATAGTGATTGCCATAATATATGTGAAAATAATTAGCCATTCAATGATTGGTCATATGCTGCCTGTTGTCTGAGAAAGATGTTCTCCCTGATGATGGTCGAATTATTGCAGCCGAAACATGTTGGAGATTGGGAAAATAATTGTGCAATAGTTGGTTGATTAATAAATCTATATAATATATCAAATACCTTCAGCTTAAATAAACAGTAAGTGTAACTTGTACAAATAACCAACCTGGCTGATAAATGTTGTTTAGGAATCTTACACATAAACATTCCAAATAAATTCATGCAGGCAGACAATTTGAGGATGCTAAATATTGAAGCTATATAAGATGTGTTTAATGGTAAACAGACACATCATTTAGCACATTATCAGCCTTCTTAATTGGAAATGCCCCTTCTCCTCTTTTATACCAGTCTTCTTGTAGCCACCGTCACAAGATGTGAGGCACATCTCTCTATTAGAACCAGGTTCTGATTTAATAAAATCCAGCATAACCTGAAAAATTAAGAAAACCTAATAATTATGACAATGCCATCTAAAATAATTGCCTCTCAAAAGTGTAAAATGGTGGCTCACCTCTATTCTATACCTGTTCAAAAGAAACACTGTAGACACAGAGAGATCACCATCTATTTCAGTGACACCTGTGTGATTCAGTTACAGCCACTGTTTGGGGGTTCCACCAAATTATAGTCAAGGTATTGGAAAAGATTCTAGGAGCACTAACTAAAAAGAAAACTGCACAATTTTTAATAGCTGTGATTCTAACACACATTTTATACTAGATTAAATACATCAAAATTATCATCAGAAGACAATGAGACCTACATCAGATGGTGTGGGCCAACAAGAATCTTCTATAAACAATTGTTATCACACATTGCACCCTTTACTGCCAATTCTGCGTTGTGATTCACATTCATGAGAACCTGGAGCATTTTATAGCCCTGATTTTATGCATAAAAGTGTTGGTGAAACAAATTTAAAGTCACACTAGCAAACTGCAACAGAATTGCCAAAATTATGCATAAATATCAATATATTGTATCAATGGAGAGTGGTTACCCATACCAATGACAGCAAGTATTTTCTGTTAGGTGGGATCAGGTTCCTGAAAATCCCATGAATGGTGAAATTGGGGTGCAGAACTTTAAGTTCTTATGGGAAAAATGGTGTTACATGAACCAAAGTCACCTGAAACGTTACAATATACAAATTAATGAATAATGAATACAAAACATTTGCGCTGGAGACTACTGGAACAGCACTGGCATTCCTGCTTGAAAGCTGTCAAGGTAAACGACTGATGCAGACTGCATGGCAGAGGGGGAAACAGAAGACTTAGTACAGGAAGATGTGTTCTTCAACTGTTTTTGTTTTCTTCTGTATGTACTTATACATATCGCTGTATGGCACTGTGCCTGCTTCCAATTCAGGCTTCTATCCACGAAATGGTCAAACACAAAAAAAAAATTCAATACACTGCCACCTGGAGACCTTCCTTCAGAGCAGTGGTAGTCAGCTCAGGCCTCTCCACAATGGCATCAGAATCTTTTTCTGTTTCACTGAGTGCTGTCGGCTGCTGAAGGTGGGCAGATGCAGTCTCCTACATATTAATACAGACTCCAAATTACTATAGGCAAACGATACAAATACACTAACCACTGGTAATAGTTACATGATTTGCAAATGAGGTCAGTACCTGTATTACATTATAGGAGTAAATGATTTTTAGTGAATGGTTTGTTATTAGACCTAGATAAAACAGAAGTAATTAAATTCAACTTAAATCACTTACAAGATGAGTCATTTCAATTTCTTTACAAAGACAGATATATTTGGAGGAAGTCATACATACAAAATTTCTTGGTTTAGAAATAAACATGTGACTTGGAAGACCCATATTGTGCACATAAAGCCACTATTAAGTACTGCATGTTACACAATTAGATGTATGTATCATTTTAGTAATATTGCCACACTCTAGATGATCTACTACACATGCTTTCATTGAATAATGAAGTACAGCATAGTATTCTGGGTTAAATTATATTTATTTGTTTCTTTATAGCCTACCCACTCACGCATACAACACCAGACACTAAAAGGGTCTTTCAATTTAAAAAAAAAAATTGTGAGAGTTATGACAAGGGTTAATTCTAGAAATCATGCAAATTTTCAAACCACTAAAAATACTGATGGCACCTGCACAATATATGTTGTTATTTATGACCTTTCTGGCACATAATTTTGAATATTTTACCTTTAATTATTTGGTACATAACATATGTACAAGGAGAAGGTCACACCTTCACAGACCAGTGACAAACTGTGCACCATACCAGAAAGGTGTGTACTGTGCAAGTATAAAAATTTTTAATAACTTACCTAAATGCATTGCAGATTTGGGAAAGATAGGAAGCACTCTTTACACTCACTGAAAAGCCTTTTGATTGAACTATCTTTTTACTCTATTGATGAACTTTTAGATTAATGCTGTGATGTAAATATTGTGGCTGTGTTATGTAGAGTGTATTATATTCTGTGTTTCATTGGTTTGGAGAGTGTGTTTCAGTGGTTTCTTTTGTTTTTACTATGCATAGTGACTGCTTGTGCAATCATGAATAACATGTTTCATAGCCAGAGCCATAAGGTGAACTGATGGATCAATGCAATGTACATGTAATGCAATTCAATGTAACGTAATGTGAAGCACTAGGGTTGCCACACCAATCCTTCCACAATATGCAAACCCACAAATGAGGGTCTGCTATATGCTAACTTCTTTACCATCACGAGGACAACAATATACAATTTCTCTTCCTATATGCTGCCATTCTTATGCCACCAAATCAGGCACATGTTAGGTTACTAAGTTTTTAATGGATGGGAAAATGAAAAACCACAACCTCACTGAAATTCCTGCCACCAAAAATGATTAATCTTGAAAGACATTACACAATCTCTGAAGAACATAAAGAGTGACGCAAGCTCAGTGGAGAATTCCTTGCATCCTGAAAACTCATACCACACTCCCAAAATTTACTGAAGGTAATATATGAGTTTCAATCTTCTCCTTTCTGCAGTTTTCAAAGTAATACTTTTTCAGGGATTGCCAACCACATCTCTAAGCTTGAAATACAAGAATTTTGGCAGATGTCTCAATTTAAAAACCTGCCGTTCAGTAAGTTAATGAACATGCACTGTGAGAGATTCTGTGGTGGTTCACTTACTGAACTGAACAAGCGGGCTGAATCCCTGATGTAATTATCCAGATTCAACTGAAGTACCTTCCATATCAAAACACCTTGTGTAAAAATATTACAGGTGTCCAAGAAGTCACCATACCCTGATTTATTTATATATTTCATCAGACCTGCACTTTATGGATCCAGTGGATCTATGTGGGCACCATTATGGCCAACACAGAGCATGCTGAGTCAGCATGTTCTTAGTGACATCTTGCACAACATTTCAGGTGTTACAGGTGTTACTGATGGCATCAGCAACAGTAGCTTGTAATTCCCACTTGTGCTGCATCAATATACAGCTGCTGCTGCTGAGTTTTATTATTCCCTGCGATCAGTTACCAAACAAATGACAAGAGATAATTTGTGCACTGAGTAATGGAAAACAAACTCACCTCATTTTCAGCCTTCATAAGTGCATGTTTTAACAACAGCGGATCCTCATCCTCTTATATGTCAGCCAGTTGATTTTCATTTACAAAAGATGTTGGGTACAATTCACCATCTAGATTAGGTTCTGGCTTTATGAACTCCATCTTGTGCTGTTAAACAACAGTAAACACATTAACGTCAGTCTTTATTATGTGGCGGCTAAGGGCCGCGTTAGTGAGGTCCAGCAAACGTTACCCCCATGAAGAAACGGTCTCACTGAAGCAGTGCAGTAAGAGCAAGTTGTGTACAGTGTTGGCCGGTTGCGCGGAGCAGGCTGCGCGGTGGAGAGCCTGGGACAGCTCTGTGGTGCCGAGCAGTGTGTGCTGGTAGACACTGCGGCGCGTTCCGCAGGATGCGAGCTGTAGATGCTGCTAACAGGCCGAGTGGCGGATGATGCTCGGGAGCCGATCGTGGAGGCTTGTAGCACGTTGAGTCTTGATACTGAACGCTGGATCTGGAATACTGGAATGAATAATTTTTGGCTGAAAATGTAGCCTTTTATACCTGGCCGTCGCTGGGCTGCCCGTATGCGATTGGCTGGCATGAAGGGCTTGTTGCAGTGGTGGGGAGATCGACTACCGCTGTACTGCGCAGAAAGGGCCGTTTTGCATTTGTGGGGATGTTCCCACACCACAATACTCATTTTAATCATCACAATAAACTGTAATTCATTTCAGTACACTGTGATATACTCCGACCCAAACAGTACTGCAGTGATTTCTTGGACATATGCAACATACTTCTTTGTATTTCAAATTCAGACATGAAGAAAGAACAGCAAAACATGCACTGTTAAAAGGAACACATTTTGCCATCAGGCATTAATAACTTCAGATATTTTTTGACTTCATAAAATTTAAGTTCATGTGATGGGTCCAGACCATTAAATAAATATGTTACATGTTTTAAAATTTGAACTAAACTTCTGAAAACAAATAAATGTGATTAAATCATATTATTCAATGCTAAATCTCAACAGTACACAAAACAGAACCAGTAGAGTGCATATGTCATTGCTCACAAAATGATACTATACCAAGCAGATCAACTGTCAGTATCCCAACTCAAATTCTGCCATTGTTGCACTTGGATTTCACATTTTACTGACCTAGTCAGGCTATACAGTCACCTCAGTGCAGAAGCCAAATTCTCTTTTCAAGCAAAAATGGTCAAAAGCACTGTTTGTATTGTCAACTGTGAGTCTGGGTTGGCTGAATGATTAAAATTGGAAAGGATGTCTACATTAGAAATCATGAAATACAGGACTGTCATCATAATGCTGCAAAGCTCACCAAAACCACTGGACTAGGATAGGATGGCTCACTTTTACAAGCACGTTCATAATGTCATAATTTGAAAGCCCTGCAGCTGATTGTACGATGCGTCCAGATTACAGAAAGGCACATGAAACCCATAACAGCAGCAACAACACAACTTTGCAGGAAAAAAAAAGGTCCTCCAGAGCATTATTTCATGCTGATACTGAGCTCTGTCTTAATTGAATGTGACAGGTTCATCGGCATTGGTGATGCAACTTAGGAAGGTTATATGCTCTACTGCTGCTGATATAATTTATAACACAGAATGGCAACTCTGTGGCAACATAAAACTACAGCACCATATGCGGAACCTGTCTGCATTACTTGTAGCCGGCATGGCTCACTGGCTGCAGGTAAAGGATGCTCATGGTGTGAAACTCTGGAGCTATGTAGCATCGGCAAAGCAGCATCCTGCCTTATCACACACTTCTCCCCCCTGGTTCTCATGGCAATAAAAAACTGCTAGTTCTAAATCATTACAAACCAACTAAATACACTTATTAGGCAACATATTTCATAATTTTATATTATATTTGCTCCAAAATACTTCTGCTCAGATCAAAACATAATGTAAAATAATACACTATATTTATTGCCTAATACGTGTATTTAGCGATAGCGATATAGCAATACAATGCACAAACAATGCAGAATATTCAGATTCAAAAATTACAATTTTCCGAGTTACAGGACTGTGTAGTCTGGCAGGTACCAACGTCTCAGTCAGGACATACTGCCTCCATCTTCCCACTGCCTGTGAAGACAAGACCAGAATGCTCCTCCAAAATATTCATAACCATGTACCAGACTACACAGTGTCCTAACCCAGTCTGCATTATGAATCCTCAACACTGTGAGCACCTCAAATCCTCTACCAACAAATATAAAGAATAAGTGAAGCGTGGATAGAGATGTCACACTGGGAAAACTGAATTACAGGAGGTGCAGTATGTTTTTTGAAGACCTAGTATTCAATACCACATTCTTTTACCACCAGCTGTCTCAACTTTTCCATATTTTGCCTCTCGAACAAATCGAGGAAACGAGATCTGAAACACTTCCTGGTTACAGATATCATCAGTATAAATACATATTTTTGGATTAGGACCACCTATGACAAATTTTGAAGTTCTACTAAAATAATATCACAAGGACAACTGCACACTCAGAACTACTTAAATGTTGAACGTTCTCAAAGTAGAAACAACTGCCTTCATTATACACAACTGTCACTACACGAAATATATTAAATACATAAGCCATAACTACGATTACATAAATAAAAAACTGCATTTCTAATGGCAAAATTTTCTTCACAGTACACACAACACTAACACACTAAATTTGTAGCACTGCCCAGTGTTATACAACAGTCAATACACAAAACAGCACAAAATGTAATACAAAATACAAGTTCAAGAAACAGAGTACATGTACATAAAACAGAATACATGATACTATACAGATTATGAAGAATGTTCACTGAGGTTCTATATGTCACAGTAATAGGGTTAAATGACAACATAAAATGAAGCTGAATTATTTCACGGAAGCGTCACTATTTTCCAACACAGTCCCCAAGCACACTAATGCCATTGGTCTCATCCTTGCAGTTTCTACATTTATGGATCAGGAAGGTCCAACTTTTTACCTTATCAACAGCATTTGTCTGGTGTTCCATGTGCTGACTTGTACTGCCAAATCAGCAATCAAAAACCTTAGCATAGTTAGGATAGCATGTGGCACCACTGAGGCTGTCAACTTCCATGACAAACACAACTGTTCGCACACATCTGCTTTCCAATTTACCTGCCATTAATGATAGAAAGATACAATTTCCCTTCACAATTGAGTAGAATATGAAAGAAAACAATAAAAAACAAACCATTGAAACACATAACACCGTTGCTGATAATATTATGTGTGATTCAACTTCACTACACAGCTGTCCTTACCTACTGTGACCAGAATGCTGACAACTGCTCACCACTTGTGCAGCGAAGCTCAATGTCATTACACTCTATCAAACAGGGTTCAGGTGTCTCTGTGTCACATTGGGCAGCAGGTGATAAAGCACATGCTGTTTATCAGAGTCATACAGCTTCAATACGTCCTCCCATTTAGCATTATCAGTAAGTTGCTCACTGTTTATTGTAATCCCACACCCAAGATTCAGTGCACTGCAGGGCATGCCCAGTCTTCCTGCCCACAGCTGAGACCTGTGTAAAAATGAAACCAGAAAATACAAAGCTGAAACTGTCATTCATATAGTTAATGTCCTGTGTTACCTTTCCAATGCAAGGTGAACTCCAGTGGTGACACAAATCATTCACAGCGTACACTGTTTGTTACAACATATTGGTAAACTGTTGATAATTTCTTCTGACTTCAATATAAGAGGGTTGAAAAAACCTTGGAGACAAGCAAATTGGAAGCTACAACATTACTTCTAAATACGTCATGTGAAAATTAATGTATAATGTGTGCAACATACAGCTGATACAAGGTACTCTTACGTTATACACCATTAGTTTGCAAGAGAATGTTTCATGAACGATATCATTCCGTCATGGTGTGCACATCAATAACCAATGACACGTACTGTACTTACTGCTGAGAACTGGTACAAAACTTGAAGAATTTCAAATCGTCATTACCACTGCTTTTTAACACATTCTGGAATACCAGACCTGACTTCTATTGGGGATATTACGTAACAAAATAGTAATCATATACCTCAGTAAACGAAATGATCACTGCTGACCAACAATTACGTTCACACACATGCTCTTTCAATCCGATTAACCACACCACAGTTCATCAATACCGAAACATTATTATAATTATTATTATCATTATTATTATTATCCGAATTTCTCACGTCTCACTTCTTCTTACTACTACTACTACTACTACTACTACTACTACTACTAAATGCAACTTTCACACATTTGCAATAACGAAAAAATCGCCTTCCGTTGTGTTATACACTGGAACCACCCGGAAATTTCAGAAATGCATGAATTCCTGCACTAAAATCTGCAATACGCTCCACACGACATAACCATACTAGACGATCTGTGCGAACGACGGTACCATTCAAACATCACCCGCTGCTCTCGTCATGTGATAGACCTTGCCAGCCAACGTGCCTTCCGCCGTCATCTATTGGATACTACCCACAGCCACTGAGTGCCGGCTACGAGTAACACAACCAAATTCCGCTTGGAGCGCCACATGACCTCGTTCCTAGGGGTCCATTTCATATGCACCGGGGTGGTTCCGAAACGACGGCCGCTGTGACTATGGTGAAGAACTTCCTTGCACACCTAAATCACAGATTACCTATTACAGATTGGCAACTCCGTGCCAACGTACGTCGATTACATAGCTATCAGTGACGTGGCACTGTGTCACTGTAGCCGGCTGGCACAGCGGCTGTGATTAAAGTGTGCCCCTGGTGGCAACGTCTGGAACTATGTAGCATAACATCGGTAACGCAGCCTTTTACCGTTCCGTACTCTGTACTAAATCATAGTAAACTTCGAAATTGTAATATTTATTACAAACCAAAGAAATGCATTTCTTAGACACCATACCTTACTATTTTACATTACATATTATCCGACATGTTTCTGCTCAGATCAAAATATAGTGGTAAATAACAAGGTGTACTTAGTGCCCAATTATTATGTTTACTTGGTCTCTAGTAAATAATCTTATACAGCACAAAAAATGCGAAATACTGAGATTCACAATTGTAGTATTCCGGATTATGGAACCCCGTAATATAGTTGGTGGGTACATGGGTTTTCATTGGGCCATACTGCTTCCATCTTCGGGTAGTCAGTGAAGACCCATAATACTCCTATGCAACATTCATAAACATGTACCGGACTACATAGTATCCTGCCCCAGACTGTATAATGAATCCTCACCACTATGAGCAGCTAAAATCCTCTACAAAAAATACTGAAAACAACTTATGTGCATTTGGAAATGTAACATTGGAATAACTGTAGTACAAGAAGAGACTACGTGTTGTACATGCACAGCATTTAATATCATGCTCTTTCCCACCAACTGTGTACACATTGTTTCATATTGTGCCTGTAAAACAAAGGAAACGCGCTCTGATATACTGGTTACACATATTCTCAGTATAAATACACATTTTTGGGTCAGGACCACATATGATGAATTTGAAAGTTCTACTAAAATTATACCACATGGACAATCACATACAAAAACTAACTGCCATGTTGAAATGTCTAGATGGATAAATTACTCTACAGTAGAAAAAACTGCTTCCATTACATACAACTGCCACCACACGACATAAGTGAAATACAGATGTAATAACTACGATAACATAAATAAATAAAAATTCCTGATGATGATTTTGTTGACAAGTGGTATATTTTTTGCAGTACTTCTGCTGTGAAGTAGCAGCAGTGACTGAAAGATTTATACTCTGGTCTTCCAACAGGTTTGAATGTCACTAACAAGTGTTCCATTTTTTAAATAGGGAGGGTCCATCCTTTTCTCTGCATTTCTACATGTTCTGCCGCAATACAATTTGGTCACTACTTCTTCCAGTGTCGGTAGCTCCATTGCTCTGTTCGTTAACAACATGCATCAGAGTTGTAAACAACTCTCCCACCCGTGAGTGGGTTAAAATGCTAATACACTGGAACCGCCTGAAAATTTCAGAAGTGTAAAAATTCCTGGATTAGTATCTGGAACACCATTCACACAAAAAGCGTCGACTTCGAAAGTTTACGTGCGTCATAACATTACACTGTCACATGACTCTCGCGTGACACAACTCGCGCGCAGAACTGCTGTCCTCGGCCACGCAGCCATGCCGGCAAAAGTAACGCATGTTCGCGCCGCTTGTGACGCCACACGCACTTGTTTCGAGAGGTGTTTCTTTGTAGTCGGTTTGGTCCTAATGTGCATACTTTACGACTCTGTGTACATGAAATTCCAGTAATACCACGATATATTTCACACTGAAACGCCTACCTCTTGAACCCAACCCACATTTCGTACGCCAGATACATCGCACCTCCACGACCAACCTTTACCTGCGTAGTTAGCGGACTGCGTTTGCACCATGATGTGCTTCCAGGTTATGCCGCTAGATCACGTTGCAGTTTCACAAAATTGCGATCGCTCCACAAGTGCAGAGTTGCATGTCATTAATAGTCTGTGGTTGCATGCAGATTGCGAGCCTTGCGTCAGCAGCAGTAACGTGCAGTACGTGAGGATGAGTTAATGTAGTTGTGTGTGGCAAAGTGTGTCACCACAGAATATATGAGCGTGATTGCGGTGTGGACGTGCGAATGGGAAAGAGGTAGTACTGCGGTTGGTGAAAGTGCTGATTTAAGTTTAATATGGAATTTCCTGAGTTAGGGAAGCATTGCTCCAATCCAGCTTGTAAACAACTAGGTAAAGCAACTGTACATTTACCTGTTTTTAAAAACATTCATTATCTGTACATACGATAATATGTTGTTACTGGTATATGCCATGTTCCGTTGGAAACCCCAAATGTGTTGAAATAAAAGTCCTTTTTTTTTTTTAGATTACCTGCCATTGAAATGTGATGCCTGTGAAAATATTTTCTGGTGAGTAGTTTGTACACAGAAACATTATTTGGTATTGACTTGGGTAGGTAATTTATATTCCACATTTGTCACCACGTAAGTCTTGTTTCCTATGCTAAAGCCTGTCTAGGATTCATTTTTGAAATTGACTAATGTGTGTAAGGTTGCAGAATTGTACTGATAGTGTTGAACGGTTACAGTAAGTTTCCCTTGTGCCTGAGCATAATGTCATGAAGGCATGGGGAAGAGGAGGTCAAGTTCTGTCACTATAGGAACGAAATTTGGTTCCAGCATGCCAATGCATAGTAACACCTTTGTTTAAATTAATTGCGTGTGTCTGTGTTAGAGCTGTCATTTCATCCATTATATTTGACATCTTACATTTTAATTTGAGGTAGTAAATTAAAAATTCTAGAAGTTAATATTTAGAGGCTATAAATAAAAGTATTGTGAGGTATGTGAACAGTATAATTGTATTGTGTGTAATAACTATGGAAGTGCCTCAGCATGAAACATCTGAGTGTTATAGAGGGGCCTGTGTACTCCAACAGTGAATGAGGCTGGTTTGTGTAAAATATTGTTTGATCCAATTAACGACCTGGATTCAAAATGAACTGTTTATTATTTATGCAGCAAAGAACACATAAGCTATGAGAGTCATAGTTGTTCTTCGGCATATAAAAAGGATGTTCAAGTACCTGTATGCCCCCTGTGTAATACACCGATTCCCGTCAAACGTGGGGAACAGCCAGATATTGCCGTCAGTGCCCATATTGATAGTGACTGCATGTCAGATCCTGCCAAGAATAGAAGAAAGGTAAGATTCTAATTTACCTAATTTGAGATTTGAGGTGTTTGTGCTAGTGAAGTGTTATGTTACATAGTGTGTTTAGATAGCTACCTTGAAGCTACACAGCATCACATCCAAAAGACCATAATCCTAGACCTGCATAAGCTGGCTATGTACTGCCCTGAAGTGTGAAGTGACACGTGAATTTCAGGCTTCAAGGCAGTAACATCCAGCCAGCATACCCATAGTACTGGAAGGTTTAAAATCCCTGAGTGTAGGTGGTGTAGTGACTAGACTACAGGCTGGACAAACATGGAATTTTTTGATTCCCAGCAGGGACAAGAGATTTTTTGGTTTTACTTTAGACCGGCACAGGCGTCTGTCAAGCCTCTTGTTTATTGTGTACTGATGTGGGGACTGTGCCCTGGAGGAAAGTGGCCAGAGCATGAAGCTGACCACCCATCTCCATTTGTTGCTGACGTGAAGGCATGCCTCCATTCACTCATATACCTTCATGGCATGCAGAGAGACAACTTAGTTTATTATCCAGACAGTAAAACCTCTATTCGTCAAGTGAGAAGTCACGCTGACACCTGTGTCAGTTTCTTATTGTCTGTCTTACATTGTGGGTGCGCGGCACGTGATTCAGCTTGTAAAGAGTTTCCTACCACAAAGTCACGTTAAGTCCACACTGAAAAACTGGGGAAAGATCTTCATATAGGCATAACTTGAGGGGGCAAGGGGGCGTCAAGTGTCCCTCCAATATTTTTTGAATCTAGGAGTAGTTCATTTCGTTGCTGAATTGAATAATGGCAAATAAAAAAGAAAATGAAAAACTTGTGTTTTGTAGGACCACATTTCCCCGCTTTCAAATTTGACTCTTTTGTAAAATAAAGTTCCTAATACCCATGGTCAGTTTTGCCCCTCCACCCCAGTGTTATTAGCCAAGTTACGCTTATGGGTGTTCATGTATTTTAGAGAGTCTAGTTCTTCTTATCATCATCGTCATTGTCCAAATGTTGTTTGTTTTTGCAGGCTTCCTTAATTTAATTACACAATGAACTAATTTATTTTATCACATTCTTAATAAACTTCATAAACAGAGAACTTTAAACCTTTTGTTTCCTCCTGTTGGAAGCCTTCTGCCACCAACATTTAAATTTATAGCTGCATTAAATCTTCATCCTGATGTTACCCATATTTATTGACATTCATTCTAGTTCATGTGTGGTACAACAGATGGCAAAAATTTATGTTTTCTTTAATACCACATGTATTTTAATTGTATTATTGTGTTATAGTCTGTTGAGCTTGCTTTTTTTTTTTTTTTTTTTTTTTTTTTTGCTAGGGACAGCTTGTTCGTAAGAGCTGCAGCCCTCTCAGCAATTTTGAGACAAATTAAACTAAATATCTGAATAAAAGTTTTTGTTAGGATACACATACTTTTTTAAGAAAATGTGAATGGAGTTGTTTTAAACTCAGATACTGGTGATGGACTCTAAGCACTACGGAGAACTGAAAAGTAGCAGGCTGTTGCCTACCCAGATGTTGTGCAGTGGGTTAGCACAGCTTGGGAGAGTAGTGCAAGAGACAGCAAGTCAGGTTGGTAGCCAGGCTGCAGGGAGCCCAATGTTTCAAGGAGGACTTTGTGTATCTGTTTACCTTTTCTACCATTTTAAGTGCTAGCATTTGATAACCATTTTTATCTAGCTGTTTTCAAAGCTGTATTTGTAAATATTTTAGTTCTAGCAGTTATAATTTCAATATAAACACAAACAAGAACAGTGTGAAGCATTTGTGGGGCATCAATTTTTTTTGCATGTAACTCTTGCCAAGAAGACTGAGATTAAGAATTTAGGTCATGCAGCACCTGGTTTAGTTATTTCTCAGCCATCATCAGGCACAAAACAATACTTATGTGAGAAAATTGAACCCTGCTATACACACTAAACATAAGCAGTGGAGTGGCTGTGCTGAAAGAAATGCTTTGTTAGGCCCTTCTCATTAATCATATAATGTTTGTACCCCCATCCCTACCATAGGAAAGTCCCACAAACAGCCACTGTTTCGACCCATTGTACCTGGTAGGTAATAGGATGGGAAAGCATGAATGTTCTGTCTGATACCATGAAACTTCATATGCTACGAGAAAAAAGGACTATTTTTATTTACCCATAAATTAAAATTGGTAAGACGATGTGACATAACACATTGTTTCCATTACTGGCTTTCATAGCATTGCACGTTGGTAGTCTTGGGTGTACCAAATGCTTACCTGTGTGCTGTATATGACATGTGGTTTCCTGTCAAGAAACAGACAGAAGATTGAAGGAAATGCTAAAACAGGAGAATGAAATTCATACTTTGTTATGATCTTGCCATTCTAGGTTTTTACAAATAAGTGTTCAGCCAAGAACTGCCGTGTGAAGGAAATAATGCCAGTGGTTTGTGGTGAATGTAAATTGAACTTTTGTCTCAAACATCGCCATCCAGCAGATCATCTGTGTGAGGGTGCAGCAGGAGCATTGAGGAGGAGGGCAGTGTAAGTTGCTTCAGTGGTACTTCACTTCAGTTGAATCATTCACATAAGACCTTGTCACACTGTGGTCATTCAAGAAGTAACAAGCAAAAATGACACAGAATGAAACATAAACTGATAAAGAGTTCTTGTTAAGAGGTACAGAATAAATCCTAAAATTCACTGGCTGTTTCTTCGGAAGCACACACATTTTAAAGCATTCAGAGGAACGTACTGCTTCCATCTTTTCTGCTGAAGACCAACACCCCCCCCCCCCCAGTACACACACACACACACACACACACACTGTATGAACTTAGTGCAATCCATTTGAGCACTAAAATAGTTTTAAATGTGTAAATCAGTCACACCTCATCTCTTTCACCTCTTTCATGACCTAGTAGATTTCTTGTCATTTATTCATGTTGCAGTCTTCTTGATTGTGGCACCATGTGGTTTGGGAGAGAAATTCCAACAAAACTTTGTACTTATCTGCCATACTACACAGCATCACATCCCAGAAAACCAGTTAGTAGTCACTTTTATGAGAACCTCATGCTTCAGATACAGGGCTACAGTCTTCTGGGATGTGCTGCCACCATCTGGGGATAGATTCATGAGTTTATGTGAACTTTGTGACTGGTTGTTTC
Organism: Coptotermes formosanus; assembly: GCA_013340265.1. Classification (NCBI taxonomy): domain Eukaryota; kingdom Metazoa; phylum Arthropoda; class Insecta; order Blattodea; family Rhinotermitidae; genus Coptotermes; species Coptotermes formosanus. The sequence goes on along the minus strand of BLKM01008356.1, from coordinate 1,224,606 downwards.
GGTGGTTACAGTGATTGTTGAGTTTATAATGTTTAATGAAACAGAAGCATGTTTTAGATAGGAAGATTCGAGTCTTCTGGGATTTTATGCCATGTCAACTGGTAAATAGTTACCAACATGTTGAAGGCTTTACGGTCCTTCAAAATGTCTGTAACTGTTTACAGATTTACGTGGTGTAACATCCCAGAAGACTTGAAGAATTAACCACCACTACAGTGAGAACCTCAAATGCCACTTTTCAGATATTTCTCACCCTTTTTTAAGAATTTGTAAATTATGTTTGTTTCTCATTTTGTGTTGCTGTATGTTTTATTTCCTAGTGAAGCTGCAATGGCTCGACAGGCAAAATTCCAGGCCTTCAGTACATCTTCAAGCAGTAGGGCTCCAAGACCAGTGCAAGATAAACCTAAACAGCTACAGAATGCAGCAGCTGGCATCCAGGGTGAATTGGTGAGTATCAGTGCAGTCCAGCCAAATCGTTATGTTAGCCTGCGTGCATGGGTCTGTATCTAGTGAAGTAGTATAAAAATCTTCTATTAAAAAAAACTTGAATTCAATGTTTGATAATTCAGAAAGTCTTATTATCCAGCACTTGAGGAGAGTAGTCTGAAGAACTGAGTTTTGCTTTTTACCAGAAACAATCGTAATCAGAAAAACAAGCAGATCTCAGGGACATGTTCAAAAGGCCTCCAAGAGTGTGTGTACACAAACTTTTGGTATCTTCTGACCCCCTTTTCATCTACTCCATCAGCTTCTTCAGCTGTGAAGAAACAGAAAACACAAATGAGGGCCATGATGACCCTGAATCATCATACGAAGGAGATATCCACCTGGAATACTCGTCTGGTTAGTTGTACAGCCCAAGTATAAGAGTAGTAACCAAAAATTACCTGTAAGAACTTAGGCCAGTATAGGTACTGTCTGATAATCTGGAATATTCAATAATTCAGCGCCTGTCCAGCCCAGTGCGAGTTGGATTAATTAAAATTTTCTGTATTCGAAATCCATCTAGCCAAACATGAGATACAGTTTTTTGCATATTTGCAATAGAGACTTACAAAATTCATGTTGGAACTGTGCCATAATTTGTGTGTGTGTGTGCGCGCGCGTGCAGGGACTGGGCACGGGTGTGCATGCATGCATGATTTTTTTTTAACTGTGACTTTTACTGAAGTTTGTCATAATTTTTCATCTCAGGTAAAATTGTACTCTAGTAGTGGACACCTTACCAGAGGATATACAGTCATTTCTAGATGCATCTTGAATATAACTCACTAAATGTGGAGAAAAATTAGCTCGCATTTTTTACCCAGTTCACTTTTCCTGTGAGGTTTTGGGGTAACTGAGCGAAAGAAACAATGCAGCAAAACTGTTACATTATGCATAAATTTCACAACTTGTTTGTATTTTCCTGTATGAAGCTCAATTTAAAAGGTCATTTAGGAATGGAAACTCTCTCTGCTGGAGGGTTGTTTCTGATGATACGTTAAACTGAACAGAGCACGCACACTGAAGAAGACACGTAAAGGTAAAGCAGTCCCATTACAGGCCTGGACAGGCCCACAGGGTTCCAGGAGGTCGAGGCTTCCAGATTTCTAGACAATCGGCACTTGAAGGTGGTAAGGTTGTCAGCCCTACGCACCGGCCGCGTTTACCCCCCAGGAAATATTCCTGGTACTCATTTCTGTTAGAGGCTGAGTCGACCCCAGGGCCATAGTGCGACCGACAGGATTATGCCAATGAAAAATCCACTGACCCCATCGGGAATTGAACCCGCGACCTGCCGGTTTGTAGCCCAGTGCCTCAACCAACTGCGCCACCGCGGCCCCGAAGAAGACACGTGCAGAACGGAACTAATATTTCTCTTTATAAGTTTTTGTTTTAATACCCTAGTTTTAGGTCTGGGTAATTACAGCATTTGATAACAGACATCAAGTTTGTGGTACTAACATGCAGTTGTTTCCACAGACTGAAGATGAAGCTTTGGCACGTGCATTGGCTCTTTCACTTCAGGATTCTTACAGTAATCAACCAAATGGCACTATAGGAACTGACAGGCAGCAGCAACTTGATGAGGACCACTTGTTGGCCAGAGCCATTGCTGAATCAGAGAGACCGCAGCGAGGTACTGGGTCAGTGTCTGCCCGTGACCGTTGTAATGTTTCATAGCATAACATTAAGTGAAAATGAAGTGGTACTTCTGAAATGAAATGAAATATTCTAAAATTTTCGTTCATCCATCAATCACATCTTAATATGGCTGACTGACAAAGAAATTTTCATTGTATTTACTCACCAAAAAACCTTCATATCTTATGCAGTGTTTCTGGAATATTTTGATGATAATGATCTGTTGCTGTAAGCTGTGGTAACAAATTGTCAGCTGGTACCTGTTGGCTGAAGTTGGGTAATTTGTGATATGAAAATTATGTTGTGACAACAGATCAGTGTACAAATCTTGCAAGGATATAATTTTTTTCTTTCAGTTGCTATTTTATTCAAAATGTGATTTATAAACATTGTTGTATTATTCTCATAAGAAGTGGCCTGTAAGCAAGGTGCAACATATATTATGCATTGATCCAACCATGAAACTCAGTTTGTTTATCTGCAGACATTGTATGTGTAAAGCAATTTGTGTGGAAGCATAGCAGTTACATGTTCTGTGCATTATATTTATGCTTCTTTTCACTTTACATTTTCATTTCTTATGCAAATTTTGCAGTCCTGTTCAGAGCATTCCCAAGCTAACTGAGCTGATAAAATATTTTGAAAAATGTGTAATTTAGTCGAGGGATTGTGAAAATTGTTGTCTGATGCTCAATTTGCATCGAGACTCTCACCAGTAGAAAGCGGGTTTACCTATCCTCATTGCTCTAATACTGCATGGTGAGATGTCTGCTGCTGTATATTTGCAAGACAGTTCGTCAGTTCTTAGCTTGCGTGTTGTTTTCAGAGTGGCACACACTGCACTGGTTTTGTTTGTGAGAGCACTTGCTTGTGGATTTACGAATTTTACAGTTCAAAATAATGTCCAAGCCAATCCCAGTGGCCGTGCAGTCTAAGGTGTAGGTCTGTGGTGAGGCGCTTGCTGGGATTGTGGGTTCGAATCCCACCAGGGGCATGGATGTTTGTCTCTTGTGAGTGTTTGTGTTGTCAGGTAGAGGTCTCTGAGACGGGCCGATCCCTCTTCCAGAGGAGTCCTACCAACTGTGGTATGTGTGAGTGTGATCAAGTGAAAATAAACAACCTTGGCACCTACTGTGAGTAGGTAGAAGAGGTAAGGACTACGAATAATGTCCAAGATAATACAGTGTTATGGTGTCCTGTAGTTGTCTTTCTCTTGGTCACCATGTGTTTCAGTGTGCAGGGTGGATACACAAAGATACCAGCAAAGCTGTATTTTGTGAATGAGTACTGTGGCTTGATGAACTGCTGAATTGTCAGTGGCTGTAGGAATTCATATAAACAAAACCTATTTTTACCAGTGCAATCCTGGATCTCACTCAGTTCCAAATTTGGCATTGGTGCCAGTGGTCTGTCATCCCCACAGACTGCGACGTGTGTGTATGCGTGTGTGGCAACCATGACTCATCAGAAAGTAAAGATAAGAGCTAGGAATTTTGGTAGATATTTTAGGGCAATTATGAGATGTGCGATACCAAATATAATCAAAATCCAAAAGCTCACCAGAGCTCAGTGTTTCCAAACATTGTTACTCATTATGTGGATCCACATGGGTGAGTGAAGAAACAGCTGTAGTACATGAAAAGATGTTGTTGTATATAGGGAACCTTATGAAAAAATACCAAGAGTTGTGAAAGAATACGGATCAGTGGGTACACTGATGGAAGCCAGCAAGTAGTACATTATCCTACTGAATTCTAAATTCTTACGAAACGTTGTGGTTGCCACAAGGCATTTTAAAATTTAAAAGTAGTGCACCAGGAATGTGTTAAGGAAGCTGAATTCACGGATGCTTTGTAATGGTTGTAGATGGTATTGAGTCACCTATAATTGTGTCACGGAAGCTGCAGTCATCACTGGTCACATGACGAGAGAATGTGTTTATTCCAAGAATACCTGTGATACCATCAGAATATCCTCCATTTACATTTAAAAGAATTCAGTTTCCTGTGAGACTTACTTCTGCAAATATCAAAAATCTCAGGGGCAGTCATTGAAAATTGTGGGCATTGAAATGCAGAATCCATGTCTTGCACACAGACAGTTGTATGTTGGTTGTGCAAGGGCACAGTGTTGTATATAAGGAGGCATTATAAACCCTGTGTTTTGAGATTTTATTAATACATAATAATAAAAGAAAGTTTTTTTTATTGATCCATATTTATATTTAGCATTCATTGGCTAATAGTAATGTTTGGTTGGCTGTAAGAATAATGAAATGACAAATCAAAGAGGCCGTGCAGTGGCGTGTGGTGTTTATGGCAGCCTGTTACATGATGGGCATGTGGCTAGTATATATATATATATATATATATATATATATATATATATATATATATAATTATTTAGTGTCAACAAATCACAAAATCAAATCCATCCTGGGCAATGCTGACATTGTCAGATTGGTCAAATCAAGGAGAATAAGCTAGCTGGCTCACATGCAGTGTATGGATGGTCATCGTATGCCTAAAATTATCGTGAGCGAAGAAATCTATGGCAGGAAGAAATGGCGACAACCAAGGCAACAGTGGATAATGGACGTGGAAGGGGACCTAAGGAGGATGAGCTTCCAATGCTGGCGAGCAAGGACCCAAGATTGACGGGATTGGAGGAGGATTGTGCAGCAGGCCAGGGTCCATATTGGACTGTAGGGCCAGACTGATTATTATTATTATTATTATTATTATTATTATTATTATTATTATAATATTTCAAACAAGAACACAGTAAAATAAACTTATTTCTAGTGGCTGGAAGACTTTATTTTATATGTCATGAAGAGCATCTTCAAAGTTACAGGTATCGAAACCTGTCTTTTAGAAATGTCTGCTGCCCTTACAGTGTCCTGCAGAGAATTCAGAATTCAGGTTGTTATACTGTAAAGTTCTGTAGTGTTATACTTAGGATTACTACGTTTCTGAACTAATGTTACATGTTTTCACAAAACACCACAACATTTCGTAAACTGGATCTCTTCGCTGCCTTTCAGCCAAGGACAGGAACAGATCCAGTTTGTAAAAGTTACATTCTTTTTTGAATATGAGACCATAGACAGAAGCCACAAATCAGGAAATCCAAAGACTAAATTATTATACCAGTAGAAATTGTGATGAACAAACAGTGGTGCTGTATTGGGGTTTTGACTGTATTTTATTTTATAGATTTATTATGATCTACATGAACACTGTGAAAATTATTTTTTGTCCTGTCTTATGGCTACCAGAGTCATACTTGCCAGTGTGTCAAAGCAAACTTTAAAATATCATAGAAAGCAAGGGGTAGATGATATTGTGACATACTGCTTAAGGCTTTTCATTTGGTCTTTATCCATTAGCTTAATATTTAATACAAAAATCTACAGTGTTTTGGAAATTGATTCTATTTTTATTTTTACTTGGGGAATTTCCTACTGTGTTGGGCCTTTGGTAGAACACCCATTTCATATTTTATTAGTTGCAAAGCATTATTTAGAACTACCACTTAAATAATCATGGAAAGTAATGCACTTCAGCAAAAATTAAAATATATATTACTTTGTCACATTTATTTGTGTTTAGAGAGAATTTCATTAACTGCTGTGCAAATGTAACTACCGCAGTAATTTCACTGATAAAGTCTTTGGTGGGCAAGATTAAGGCTGAAGACAGTACACATTACATTTGAGTTACACTGTTAGTGAATACCGTAGAATCATTTATGCAGAGACAATTGGACATGAATTTGGGTACATGAAGTACAGGGTATACACAAAAGAATGGTACGGTTTCAAAAGTTAACCAGAAATTTATTTCTCATCTTACACGGGCACAACATACACCGTCAGCAGCGGCAACTGTCCAAGTTTCTCATGTGTTAATCACAGTCCTTCAATGTGTGCACCATGGGTCACAGGACACACATCCACATGGTAATGAAATTCATCCCAGACTCAGTGTAGCATGTCTGCTGTAATGGTCTGCAGTGCATGCGTTATCCGCTCATGAAGTTCCTTGAGGGACATGGGCAATGGTAGTACGTAAACGCTGCCTTTAACACTGTTTACGTACCACCGTTGCCCATGTCCTTCAAGGAACTTCATGATCGGATAACGCGTGCACTGCAGACCATTACAGTGGACATGCTACACCGAGTGTGGGATGAATTTGATTACCATGTGGATGTGTGTCGTGTGACCCAGGGTGCACACATTGAAGGATTGTGATTAATGCATGAGAAACTTGGACAGTTGCCGCTGCTGATCGTGTACGTTGTGCCCGTGTAAGGTGAGAAATAAATAAATTTCTTATTAACTTCTGAAACTGCACCATTCTTTTGTGTATACCCTGTATAGGTCTAAGATCATTGTATAGGCAAGGAGCATTAAAAGGCCTTTTACCACAATTGCAACAATATGAAATACATATAGCTGCCATCCAGGAGACTAAGTGGCATGGGAAAGCAATCATGTAGGCCATATGAAAGATTGGAGTGGGCAGAGCATGTAATGAGAATGGAGGAACACTGTACACCAAAGAAAGCTCTGCAACAAACAATTCACAGCAAGAGAAGAATAGGAAAACCTAGGAAAAGTTGGGAAGACGGAGTGACAGAGGATGCTGTCACATTACTTGTCGCATGGTATTGGAAAACTACAGCCAAAGACAGAGTATCATGGAGGCAGTGCATCGAGGAGGCTAAGGCTCGATATGGGCTGTAACACCATTGCTGCAGCATAGAATCATTTATGATATATTCTCATTCTGTCTTCAGCTTATGATTTTTTACATCCTGTTACTTTTCTATCTGAAGCATTTCAAAGGAGGATGAGAATGTACTTTGGGGTTACTATTCTGGTTGGAACAGTGGCTTGGTAATGTAAAATTATACTCATGTTTGCTTTGTGCATGCAATTTAATATAAGTGTGTGTGTGTGCATGTGTGCAGACACACATACACACTCATTGAAAAACATTCCATCATAGTTCATTTTGTGGTTTATTCTATAGTTGGTATTTGAGATTGTACTTGTATAGCATAATTGGTAGGATGGTGGATGGGTAATGAATTAGAAAGGATTTTAAATGCAGCAGTCTTAACCTAACTGTAGACTGTCTTGGAATCTTCCTGAGGAAGTGAGGAAACCCACAATAAAGTTCAGTCACACTAGTCATTGTCCTGGCTAAGATCCAAACTGGGCACCTCCCACATAGCAGCCTAGAACGTTAATATTGCATCAATGTGGTCAGTAGCTTCATGTTGATCACCATTTAGCTGGAGACAATTTAGCAGCATAATGGTTATTAATCTGCAAGTCTTTCATGTGTCTGTTGATGCAGTGTCATTTATGACTGATTAAGTATATCTTAAATTTAAGAAAAAAAACAATATACATTCATCCAGTACAACTCACATTAATGAAATATGACTTTCATATGGCAGTGTTTACTATGTACAAACATTTTGGACAAATGTGTAGCCTGAGTACAGATGCAGCAAGGTCTTGCAAAATGCTGATGCGTATCTGCCACAGTACAAGGCATCCCTGAAGACCATGCTAGTGCAGGTCAGCTGAATTATATTTGATTACAGTGTGTGCATCTCACTTGTTATTACTGCATTGTAAATACCTGTTTAAAATTCTGTTGCCTCGTTACAACCTGGTGTGGTTTAAAACATTCTATTTTAGTAAATTTTTATTGGAGGAAATATACTGTATGTATTTAAATGAATGCATATACTTGTATGTTCTATTGAAATGCCAGTATGTTGATGTTGTAAAATGAAAATATTATTTGTCCAATATACACATTTTTTTAGTAAAGTCATATTAAAGATATACTAATACTAGGTTCTGGTAGACATACAGTATTTTGTAATTTTTCTCTTATCACAGTAATTATCCCCAGATTTTACAATATTAGTGCAGGACCAAGGTAGTCCCATTTAGTGATGAAGGGCCCACATTTGTTGATCTGGACATGCATTACATATGCTTCAAACTGTTGATATGTTCTGACATGGCAGTGTTTTCAGAATGAAGTGTATGTAGAAGGTTGCAGGTGGATTGCTAGAAGCATATGATTTACACATTTTTGTAGTGCCGTGGAAAAGTGTACACAAAAGACATCTCAGAATGAATGATGGTGAAATAGCCTACTGTCTGCTTATCTGTGCGGGTACTATATGATTCATTATGGAAACGTTTGCTGGTTGTTACACAGATAATGCATTAATGTATTTACTTAATTCAATATTTATAATTCAGTACTTTTATAATTTATTTATTGAATGGTATTTAAAGGCAAAGCAGGACAAGAACTGACACATCCACTTTAAGAATGGATTTTTAGCACAAAGAGCACCTCTGCCCATGCCCCCCTCCCCAAGATTCAATAGTGGGTTTGCCAGCTATTGATCAAATTTCAGCAGAATAATTTATTCAAGCAGGAAGTAGAATGGTGTGTTGTGAGATCCAGGTCATTAGTTCCATTTGGAATAAGAAAGAATTCTTTAACACTGGAGGGAGTGGGTCAGTCATTTTACCCATTTATGCAAAAAGTGATAAAACAAGGTTAGTGATTATTGATGCATATCTTTGTTATCAGCCACATATAAAATCTAATCCAGTAGTTTTCTGTCAAGTTTAACTCCATATGTGGACAAAATTTTTGGGGCTCATTGGTGTGATATGGGTGTAACATCAACTGCTGATCATATATTTTGCACTCATCATATGCTTGAGAGAAAATGAGAATACAATGGGGCAGTGCATTAGCTATTTATATGTAGACTGAGTTATGAGTGAGGTTTGATACAGTATTCTCAATGAGTTTGGTATATCCATGAAACCAGAGCCTGGGACTCAGCTTTGTGACCACAGGAGCAGGGGAAATGTATGGGAATTGTTAGATAAGCCTGGAATGCATTTCTTAGGGTCCCAAACTGTAGTTAGGTTAACAAAAATGTGTTTAAATGAAACCTGTAGTAAACTCTGGAGAGGCAAACATTTGTCTTATGTGTTTGCTATTCCAAATGGCCTGAAGCGAGGACATGCTTCACTGCCATTGTTTTTCACCTTTGCTGTAGGGGGAAAGTAAAACCAGGAGTTACTGAGACTGAATGGGATGCATTAACTGGTGGTCTGATGCTGGTAATTTATTGGGTAAAACACATTAATGTGTGTATCAATGTGGTTTGTGTAGAAGTACTGAGAAAACTTAAATATATGTTCATGTCTCGTGAACAGAATGCAGGTCAAACGACAGCATAAAGCTAACTAATAAAGCCTTTGAAAATGAGGCAGATTCAAGTATGTGGAAGTGACAGGAGTCAGAATTGCATGCATGAAGGATTTAATAGTATATTAAATTCCGTGAATACCTGTTTTGATTCTGCCCATAGTTGTTGTCATGTCCTTTACAACCTAAAAAAATAAAGATTGTGATACATGGAACTATAATTTTCCCGGTTCTTTTATATTGGCGTGAAACTTGTCTTGCGTTCAGGGAAGAATGTAGGCTGAAGGTGATTGAGCATAGGGCACTATGGAAGATATTTGGGTCTGTGAGGGTGTAACAGGAGATCGGACAAAATTTCATAATAAGGAGCTTTAAGGTTTGAATTCCTTACCAGACACTGCTCAGGTGATTAGTCAAGGAGGATGAGAATGGCAGAGCATGTGGTGCATATGGGGGAGATGTGTAGTATATGGAATATTCTGATAGAAAACCTGAAGGAAATAACTTGTTGTAAGACATAGGTGTAGATGGGAATATACTGTTAAAATGGATTTTAAATAAATAGGAGGGTAAGGCATGAACTGGATTAATCTGTCTCAGGACAGGGACATGTGGCTGGCTCTTGTGAACATGGTAATGAACCTTCTCATCCCATAACGTGTGGTAGTGGTGGGTGGGGGGGGGGGGATGAGTTTCTCCATTGCTTGAGGAACTAATGGTTTTTCAAGAAGCACTCTGGTTCATGTCGTCAGCAGAGTAGACGCCTACACAGAAGACAGAGGCAGCAGGTTCTTTTGTGATCATAAATTTCCAACAGGCTACACTGACTGACATTCCAGAAAGCAATATTATTCATATTTTATAGTCATAAGAATGACATTAATAATTTACTAATGGAAATCCTTCTGATTGGTATTAACACATCTCATTGGATCTATAATGGGTTAGGTGCAACTGCATTATACCTGGTTATCAAACTTTGTTTGGAGGCTTGGATGAACAGGACACAGTACACTTGAAAGTGATGAGAAATGCATGCAGATTAGTTGCAAAGCATGAATTGAAGAGAAAACCGGAAGACATAGACATATGTGGGAGGATAATATTAAAGAGGAGCTGAAAGAATTTGGGTGCCAAGGGGCTGGATTCATGTGGTTCAGAATATGGTCATGAGGCGGGCTGTTGTGGACACAATGATAAATTTTTGCGGTCCATAAAACGCATTGATTCCTTGATCAGATGAGCGACTGTCGGCTGCTCATAAAAGACTGTTATGTGGAATTAATTAGACCCATTGGCTGGTACAGTTAGTAAATACGTATCCTATTTCTGTGGACTTAAGAACTAGATTTTAGGCGTGTTCTCAACATTTAAATAGCGACTATTAGCTTCATCATATGTCAGTTTGCATAGACCAACTCGGATCCCACTGGACTGATTGTCATGAAATTTTTATATTCGAGGATTGTTCGAAACTCTGTCGAGAAAATTGAAGCTGATTAAAATCTGACAGGAGAAATGGGTACTTTACGTGAAGAGCTGTGTGCATTTATGCTAATAACTCCCTGAATTCTTCTTAGAATGAGAAATATGTTAGGCTCAAGTTGTGCAAAAAAATCGAAACACATTTTGTCTTCAAAAAGATTTTTTCTGAAATCGTACCGTTTAAGAGACTGTGCAAAAAATACAAAAAGCGTTGTTGCATTTCCCCTGCAACAATGGTTAAGCGAACGCGCCACAATGTTATACGTTGTTCCTTCCACTTGTGGGCGGGTTGGCAAGGCAGTTGCGAAAGGAAATTCGTAACTTAATCCTGTCCGACCGTCCTCATGGAACAAAGAGAATTTCATGGAAAGGATTTTCGTGAAATTCCGTAGTTAGGATCGTTACTAAAATTTGCCAGTGCATTCCGATTTTAACCAAAATAGTGAACGTAGCAGGGCTATTTTAGATGAGACGTACGTACGTTATGATCTCTCGCCGTGATTAGTCTTTAAAACAGGGACACTATGTTCTCTGTGAATAACCCTCACAGCCCGAAGAAACAGTTTGTATAACTGAGACACTGCGTTCCCTGTGGCACGAACTGACGCTGAAGGCAGGGCTGCGTATCGAAAATAAAGAGATTGTTGAAAATCTCCGTGCCTGTCTCAATGATGATTGACTGTAAATAAGCTTGAAGATACAAAGAAATCTTAAGAGTGTGTGTGTTAAAATAATGTTTTTGTGGGATGTACTTATGGGACAATGACACAAGGAACACGCGAGATGTGTGATGCTGTGGGGATATTTACAAACTTATCTTTCGTTGTTGCAAGTATGCCAGGGTAATTAATAGGCCTAAATAGACATATTGTTACGAATATTAATTTTCGTTCCGAGTGTTCCGCACGCGAGTCTTCCTATGACTGTGCTAGAGCGACTGACGTAAAACACTGAACCAACGGATTTCTGGTCACGCTTCGCGTGAGAAAGTTGCAGCCCTTATCGTGCAAAGCACGGAAAGTAATTTGAACTCCCGTGGTTCGAGTCATGGAAGTATGGAGATCGTCTTCCAGAATTACAGGATAACACCGCCAGATGGCAGCTGATGTACACTTTTCCTGCGTAATGCAGCGAACAGCTGATTACAGGGCGTATTCGAAGGTCACCGTCGAGCATAGAGAAAACGAGTAGCAGTGAAGCGGAAAGGGCAGTTACAGCACATCGTACATGTTCTGGATTTTTCTTCTTGTCATAAATATGCCTTCAATAATCGTCATCTCTTCAAACAGTGAGGTTAACCGTATACGGATTTCATATGAGCATAGAAGAAGCTGGAAAATTTGAAGTAACAAGGAAGAGCCGTAGAGAGGCAGAAAACGTATAAAAATATCCAAGTACTACTTGCTGTTGCAAATTTAAACTTGCAAGCGTGCAAGAAGGCATAACGACTCCACATTCCTTAAAGGCAACCAATCAGATACAACTTTGTTGGAGAATCGCGAAGCATGGCATTTTAGAGGTCATTGAAACTGCTGACTCCTCCTCCTGATGCAGCGGCTACAGCTAACTTCATGCATGCAGAAGACAGCCAGCTAGCAGCAAGTGGGTATCACAGTGTGCACATTCCTGTCAAAGGCACTAACTATAAAGCGCTCTAACTTACACATTCGACCATTTCACTTCAATTCTGCATGTTACCTAACCTTTTTGTAAATGCTGGTACTGTAGATAAGTATAAATCTTATCGGCCAAAATTTATATTTGTAAGTAAGACGAGGGAATACCTGTGATTGGTTGTTCTGTGTGGGGGGAGGGAGGTGGGTTTATCAGATTGGTGCATTGCCAATGGTACTCCCCTCACCATGGACTTTCCCACTAAGCATGAGCGCACTGTACGTCAGTCAACAGGTGCTCAGTGGAAGTCGGCGGAGTGTGGTTGTGTCTGGGCTGAGTAAACTTCTGGCTAAGTTCTCGCATGGTGTATATTCAGTGTGGAAAGTGTTTTAAGTGTCTTTGAAGTACAAGAACTCCGTTAGTTTTTACAATGTACGTATTATTACTGGAATATTAATACGCTTCCTTTTATAAATTCCACTTCTGTCTCTTCCCCTCCCCCATTCATCAACGCCTCTCAAAAGTATCTTTCTCTTACCGGAAAAGGAAACAACTTCCCCTCAACCGCGAAAGTCTTTGCTACGGCATGTTAATTCGTCGGCCATTATATTAACATTTCTTTCCACTTTGTGAACGATGATTGTGACTTCTGTGATGCAATGAAATCTCAAGCTGTGATTTGTATATCGGTTTTATTAATCCTGTAGACAGTATCAGAAGCGTGTGTCACGAATGCGCAAGTGTAATTTCGGCAACAAATCTTTGCTTTTCTAATTGACTGGCGTAAAGACGTGCTTGGCCTGTAATTGTTAGAGGCGTACATAACACAGACGTCGTCGACCTGTAGTGTCACAGGGACCGGGCAGAGGGATACTTTTATGCTGAAATACAGAAAGAAAGGAACATTATACATATCGTCGATTGATTTCAACGAGTGTGTTGTGCTCTGAATTATAAAATGGAGACATTTGCCGTGGACAAGTCATTTTACGACATTGGGACAAGCGACTTAAAAGAGTTATGGGACTCCGACCTGGATCCGGTGAGTGTAATTTTAATGTTTGTAAACTGGTCACATTTGAGAAATAGTTACAGTTGTGCGTTGTCTCGACTTTCCCTCCTTTTGTGTGTGTGTGTGTTTACTTAATTATTAGCATTAGTGTCATAGCCATGCGATTATTTATGGTATTCCCCATTTCACGTTTACAGAGCAAACACTAGAAGTAGAGCAGACATACAGTATTATGCACTAGCAGTTTTGCAGCAACTACTGGGCAGATTAAAAATCATGTTCAGCACAGAAATTGTACTTCTGATAACAGTTATCTTGCGACCCCAGAAGTTCCTGTGTTGCTCTAGATTTCATCAAGGAATTTGGAATATTTCGTAACCCTGATCTTTTTTATTTATACAGGTAACCCAATTTTACTGAGTTATAGACACTACAATACCCCGAACTTGAATGGGGTAATGCGTAACCACCAACGGGTGGGCAAACCCTTGGGGAAACATCCACAAGTAAAACCAAGAAGGAGATGGGGAGGTAATATCAAATAGATGTTGGGGAAACAGGCTGTGATGGCAGGTGGTTGGACGTAGCTGAGGATCGTCTCCGGTGACATGTGTTAACAAAACTAGCAAAGTGCACGTTACCGTAAGCCATGTAATTGGTTGGTGGTGTTACTTTTATACATCCAGCACTTGTTTATTAATAATATCAGAAATGTTTTGAAAACCATCACGTCAGTAGTACCAGTATCCGGTCTCGTCATTATCATCAGTATTTTCCTTACATGATCCATGTTATTTTCCGTATCATAATATTGGCAGTAAATATCAGCCGTGTAAAAGGCACTTAATAGATTCACAGGGCTTACAAGTTAGATGGAGCATTGCTGAAGTCATTCAAATGGTAGCGACCCCTTGAATTTATGTGGAAATAAACTGCTTGGTGAAAGAAGTCGTGCTTCTTGAAAAGTGGCTGAAGTTCCATTATAAAGAGTGACCCCATTAAACTGTGCCACCGATTTCACACAGCCACTGTGAGTTTGTGTGGCCTGGTAGGTGGGTACCAACATCGTAGGCAAATTTTCTGCCGCCATCTTCAGCCTACAGGTTGAATCTTCTTAGTCGTGACTCCGTGCAGTCTCGTATGTGGTTACCAGTGGGTCAGGGGAACACATTGCCTTTGTAGTCAAGGTACAAGATGATTTATTTTGTAACCTTGTGGGTTGCAACCAAGAGTCTGGTTAGCTTTGCCTTTATAGTGACCAGCCTATGGGCCGGACGGTCCGGAATTCGGATGCCGGCAGCGGCAAGATACTATTTTTCCCAAAAACGCCCAGACCGGCTACAAGGTCCACCCAAACTTTCTTTGCAGTGGGTACCGCGGGTTCGGCTGACCACGAACCCCCATTTCTTCTTCTTCTTTTTCGTTTTCTTCTTCTTCCTCCTCCTCCTCCTCTTCTTCTTTAGGGCCCGTCAGATGCCCCGGATGCACCTCAGCCTTATGCTTATTTTTCAGAACCCCCATTTAGTTTCGAGATAAAGAATGAATGGAGCTGTAAGCCCACCTCCACAATGTGCCTTCATGTCACGTGTAGGTAAAACTTGTCTGTGGGTTATAACACCATGCAATCCCACCTATGGTTAGTAAAGCTTTGTAACATCATACTTTCTCCATTTTCAGTGTAGAAGTGGTACATAGATTTGCCAGTAAAACTAAATCGTAATTTTGGCCCATACTATCAATAAAACATTCAGAAACATAACCCCACGTGCCCCAGTTGTTCAGATTTTGTATATGAGTGGGTGAACTGACATATTGGTATGGGCCTGGGATAGTGATTAGTTACAGGACGAAATACAATAAAAACTTGTAATGTGGAGTAAAAACAAATTGTGTTGGCGGTCAGAGTAAATAGTAACAATTCTAGACTCTAGTTATGTTTAAGAGAACTTCATTCTTTAAAGGCCCATTGGTAATTGTGTGTACCGCCAGTTCAGCATTCAGGAATTCTGGAGTTTTTCCGGTAATGTATTTCTGCCTGTCGTATTTTTCTTGCAATAAATGAACATCGATCATTTCCGTATGCAGCATTAACCTATTGATCTTTATGGTGGAGACGGACTGTGTTCTCTGTGAGGCAGAAACTAAATCTGTATATTAGTATAGCATTTAGGTACAGTGTGGGCTCCAAAGGTTTAATCCGTCATAATTTTCTGTAACCACGTACACTGCGTAGGTGTTGATGACTGGAATGGGGTAAGTTGCATCATCGTACGACAGATATTGTGTGTACCATATGGCAGAATCGTTGCTTGAGCTGGGGACGGGTAAAAAGTGCGCAGAGGTTAGCTGTCTTTTTAGATGGGAACTGCAGCTTGCGGAAGGAGATAAGCCACAGCCGGCGGGCCCTCCCCCCCCGGCGTCCGTACCATAGTGGGCGTGCCACATACTACCCGTCTGTGTGTTCCGTCACACCACAACGAAGCGTTCTTTCCGAAATGCACTACCCATGGTTTAAATAGCAGGATGCGTTTCGGGGTTTTAGTGAAATAATAAAGGCTGATTTTCCTTATTTTTACTAACGTAACACCATTAAAAAACCTTTTTTGACTGAACGCAGGAGCCAGGATAGCGTAGTCGGTATAGTGACTGCGCTGCGGGGGTCTGAATGTTGTTACTGAAAGCGCCTTTAAATAAACTATATGTAATAAATAAATAAATATATATATATAACATTTTTAGGCCACCGTTCTTCTGGAATATGACTCTGCGTCGCTGAGTGATTGTGGGCACTAATAATCCAGTGACATGGCGCAACATACCAGAGTAACAGAGACTTGCAGTGCACCCCGTAAAAAGCTTAAAATATCCGAATAGGTTTTTACTTTATAATTTGTCGTAAATATGGATTCATATTTGAAAATTAGCGTTTGATGAGATTCATTTGACGAGGGCTTGGTTTGTCAGGTGGCCTACATTTACATCCGAAAGCACATCCCTAAATAAAGCGTGATTCGAACACGCGAGCTCAGTGTTACAATGGTCCAGAACCGTATAATTTTCAGACGCTCTACCATTGTGGCCAACCGAAAAAAAAACATTTCAAAGGTGCCATAATGATTGGAATTTGGTGTGTGCCTGTCCTTACAGTTACATACTATATGTGAATAAACGAGGGCGTTTAAGAAATTTCTGGCCCATATGCAAAAATAAATTGGGGGGACCTGTCTACTTGTATTCCTGAACTGACTATGCAGATGGGGGGCATATATGGCGATAGCCTTATCCGACCCTGGGGTAAGCGTACCAGTGCCTTCGATTAGCCCTGAACTAACGCACAATGCGGATTGAGCGAATGCATTGCTACAGCCTAAAGCCGAATTTCGAGCAAGCTTACTAGTACCCTCGATTCAGATGCACATTGGCTTGGTCGCAGTATGCCAAAGAAACATAATTTATTAGAATAAACTCTCTTCAACACATCGCTTAGTATATATGCTAGCCGCTGTAACGTTCAAATACCCTGCCTCTTGCTGACGTGCTTTGTGTATGGTTTTCGTATTATTGTCGCAGTAAGTCCGGATTATTTTCCCAAACAGCATCAACCGGCCTGTGTCTATAATGGAGACGCACTGTGTTCTCTGTGCTCTGCGGACTGAGTTGTGTATTAATTAGATGTACTTCAGGCTTTAAATGGTTGGTTGTTGCTAGGCTGTTCGTCTTGAATTTGATTTTATCAAAATTCATCATTTCTTTATTATTTGACCCCAAAATAAAAAAGTAATATTGGTTTACTGTCACAGGTCCGTTTATGTTTAGATTATGACTGGAAGTGCTTATTTGGTAAAAGTTAATTTTATTCTGAAGTTCCAAGATCAAAGCAGGATTAAAAATAATGAACTGAAATTAATGAAATGCGTTTAAACATGTAAATAATATCGGGTTAATTTTAAATATTTACTCTATACTGAAATGTAATGCAGACTTTTATCAGTGTTCTGTTACAGTGTTTAGGCAATTCATCCCTGCTGTGTTTTTAAATAACCAGAGATATATAACTAATCCGTACACATCCATATCTTTAGTTGAAGTCAGTATATATTAGTTCCAGTCAGCTACGTGTTTCAACCATATATGGTCATGATCAGGCTGGCCACAGAGTAAGTACACCGCTGCATTTAAGATTGAAATCTCAGTGCTTTATATATGTATTGTATAAAACATACACATATCAGGTTGAGTTCTTTCCCAAGGCTGTCCAACTTTATACATATATATTTTATACAATACATATGTGAAGCATTGATATCTCAATCCTAAACGCGACTGTGTACGTATTTTCTTTCGTGAGGCCAGCCTGATTATGATCATATATGGTTTAAACATGCACCAGACGTGAACTAAATATATGCTGATTTAAACCGAATATATGATTGTGTTCGACTGAACCTCTTATATACCTTTGGTTCATTTTACAGCAAAGGTTACCCCTGAACATATCACAGCGGTATCGACAGATGTTACCAATAATACAAATAGTACAAATCGTGGCTGTGTTGGAGGTTTTCTCAATGCTTTATTGTTTCGAAGTCTTCGGTGATAAATGCATTTGTGTGTGTTATACATTTCATTGGTGCTTATCAAAGTCAAGAGGAATTATGTAGAGCTGTGGTGCGGATCCTATGACCCTCGACCCTTCCTAAGGCTAATGTGGAGCCGTTGGTTCCTTAAGGCGCTTGACGATTATCAACTGTCGTATGAATTTATTATTTACAATATCCTCTCTCTTAGTAACCCTAAACTGTGGAACTTTCATGAAACAGACTGGTACTCATACGAATGAAGACAGGAACCCTTGCAAATGGTAAGCCTGTGTAAGAGTCTTCCAAAAAATTGAGAATTTCTCTTTAAAAATTCGCGCTTTCCGTATTGAAAGTTGAGGGACCTATTATAAATACAAATATGAATTGAATTACTACAATTCGATGTATAAATATATTATTATTATTATTATTATTATTGTGTTTTAAAATCCTCTGTGGAACTTGGCCAAATCATTCGTGTCTGAGTAGCCCGCGGTCATAAGCGTAACTTGGTTAACAACGAGAGGGGGGGGGGGGGCAAAATTGACCATGGGTATTAGGAACTTTAGTTGACAAAGGAAACAAATTTGAAAGAAGGGAAAACTGGTTCCATGAAACGCAAGATTTTCATTTTGTTTTATGGGTCGATTTTTTGTTTGCCATTATTCACTTTAGTAACCAAAAAATTATACCTAGTTTTAAAAATCCCCTTTTTGCCCCGGCCCCCCCCCCCCCCGTTACGCCCATGCCCGCGGTTATAAAATGTTGCGCACCACTAGTGTAAAGTGATCGGATTCTTGTGACTGAATAAAACGGGAAGGTTGAGTAGCAAGCCGACTTGGAAGTAGTAGGTCTGTTGACTGTAGGATTGGAGGAAAGCCCGGACAAATTTTACCAGCACCCACAGATCCACTGCTATTTGACTTTTGGAAACTATTAGTTTGTAATTATGAGTAGTGAATTGATAGTTAGGAATAATTTTAGGCATACTCCTGCACTTGTTCGCGAACATTCAGAATAATTTACGCTGGGGGTTGAATGCCGCACCTCCGTGACACAGAACAGGAACGGAATATAATTACCGAAGACAATATTAACCGTCGAAGAAGACGAGAAAGTCTGAGTTTCTAAACAATAATATTGTAACATCGGACGGAGATAGCATCCGCAACCTGATACCGAATTTCTAATCCTTTGCCGTTCATGTCGCTCGTAGGAGTTAATGACACAAGTTTGTTCCAGTTAACCAGCTACAGTCACTAACTTCCTGTACTGTATTAGCACTTTAAGGCCCATTACCAGGTTACAGAGTCTTGAATCAGTGCCATCGAACTCCAGTTCTCACAACCTCTCCCCTTAATACACACCACAACGTTATCTTTCTGTCGCATTCTGAATCTTCCAAGCGGTCTTTTTGCTTCACCAAAACATTCAGTTCGAGTTCTTGTTTCCGCCTTCTAAATCACATGACCAGTCCATTGTAATCTGGATCCCACTATCCTAACAAGACTATGTGAGTTGTATAAATGTACAGTTCATCGTCATGTTGCATCTATCGTATCTACTTACTCAACCCGTCCTAACACCCTACCTTTTGCTATCCTGTCCTGTATAAATCACAGTTCCTTGTTACGTAATATCCATCCAGGCTACATACCCAGCCTATCGTAACCTCATCATTTTACTGTACTAACATGACAGTGTGTTTTTTATAAATTGCACAGTTCCTTGTTACGTAGTCTCTATCCGAGGTCCGTACGCAGCCAGTCGTAACGTACATTTTTCTATCCTGAGAAAAGTAGGTGACGTGTATCAGTGACTGAGTTCCTCGCTGTTAACCTTTTAAAGGCTAGCGGTAACTTTACGTACCACCAGCTTTAAGATTAGAAAATTCTACGTGGTGCCCACATTGCGTTTATGTGTTTTGTACGGATCTCAGAACAAACAGCAACTTTTGCCTTATAAAACATTAAGAGACTGGTTTTTATAACCGAAGGGGAGAGTGTTTACAGCGCGGTACGCACTGAGTCCTTATATAAAACAGATACGCTTCGTCTTTAAAGGGTTAATATCGTTCCTAGCTATATACACAGCCCATGGTAACCTGCATTTTAGTATCCTAACAAAAGCATGTTACTTGTGTCGGTATCACAATTTCTCGTTATGGAATATCCGTCCTAGCTACATACCCAGCCCAACGTAACCTCTACATTTCACTATCGTAAAAGAGCAGGCGACCTCCGTAAGTCACACAGGTCGTTTCTAATACCTGTCCTATCTATATAATCCACCCTATGGTAACCCCCTTCATTTCACTGTCCTAACAAATTTAGTGATCGAAATGTCGACTGCCTAACATTTTTGACTCCATGTCAATCCGTGGGAATCTGCAAGCGCATTAGGCTTGTCATCCTTAACCAGGCTGGTTATAGCTGTGTAAGCCTTCTTAAATTAATTCTTGTCTCTATACAAATCTCTCATCTTGTTGTTGCTGTTTATTTTGAGCTCATAAATTTTCCTCTCACATTTGCCTTCTTTTTGTCCCTGAAATCACGATAGTAACTAAGCTGTTTGGATCATTCTCAAGTTGTTTGCGCTTACTTATTTTATCTTTCTAGGACCTTAGGAAATTTGTCTGTAAACACGTAATTCTATTTTATTCTCCCGGAGTAAGGAACATACCGTACGAAGTATACAGTAAATTCAGAAGACGGCAGCATAAATTTTTATCACCTTGGGTACAACCCATCAAATTGTCCACCTGCAGAAATTTTGTCACAGTACTGGCTTTTTGTATCCTGCAAGGAAACCATATAATGACCACAGTTTTGCCAAAAGACGGATATGACCTTGCCATATCTCAGTCAGTTAGTCGCCATTTTCTCACCGAGGAGGCTGGGGTCGAATTCCAGTGCAATTTACGGTGAAAGAAGCGACACCGGGACACATTTTTCTCCGAACACCTTGACTTTTTCCTAGTTGGTGTTCCACAAAATGCTCCTAGCGCCGAGGTTAAAGAAGGAGTAGAACTGTACCTCTGCTTCCGCTCTGGGCCTTCGCAGCCTGCTATAGGGTGAACTTTACTTTTTATCATTCGGAGTATGGACGAGAGGGGCCCATTGCAGGTATCAGGGCCACACGGACACTCTCATGCGACCACGAGAGACGGAAAAGAAAAAAAAACCTAGATGAATGCAAGTCAATGAACGTGACTAATGCAACAATAAGAAGGGAAGGAGGTTTTGTTATGTTCTCGTGAAATAACTGAAGAAAACCACTAGTACCCTAAACAGTGTTGCAGTCCGTACAATACGGTATGCCGCTGATCAAAGTGGCCGTTTATGATGCAGACGGAGGATGTTGTATAACAGCAGCTCGTCTAATCGTAGCCCGTAGGCAATGTTCCGCTCCGCAGACTTGTTTCCTGGAACGCAGTTCTGAGGAAGCTCACATTTGCTTTGTTGCGCATTAGACCGTTTGAATATACACGTGAGTTCAGAAACTTTTTTCTTTGTGTGTTTGATTGCTTTTTGGTCCTTGCTGTGGGTCTCGCGAAATGCAAGCAGCAGATCGCCGAAACATTTCAAGAATTTTAGTTACACAGGATACTTGACCAAGTAATCTGAATAAATAGCCTTTATCGTTAAGGCAGACAGGAAGTCGTTGGCCTCGCACATGAAAAAGGAGAACCCAGAGAACTTGTTGATACGACGGTTCGCAAACTTAAGAAATGAGAAGACGCTTAAATTGAAACCAGCAAATTCAGTTCCATTACCCTACCGTACTCTTCAGTTTTCTGTTAGACTTTGCTTTGATTTTAGATAAACCCAAACCTGCTGCATTACAGTATATTTAAAATATATTGTATGCATGTTATTGTAATAGGTCTAAAGATGCGTCAGGGTTTTGCAAAATGAAGGGGACTCCTCATTGAAAGAAAGTTGTGAAAACGTCGAGGTTGACAACTCCACACTCTACTTTCGTGTCTCTGGCAACAAAAGTTTGCAGACATGTGCCTATCGACTAGCTCCACCATTTTTGTCTGTTCGCATCTGTTAAATCGAAAACCTTTCAACCCATTTGTATGAAATTTGTTGTTGGGGATTTCTATTCAAATGGGGCGACTAAATAACTCCATGGAGCAGAACCCACGTTAAGAATAAATAGTTGCTTATCTACTCATATTACCCCCCCCCCCCCCCGTTATGGACCAGGGACGAATAGGCTCCTGGTCCCTGTCCTGGCAGATGCAATCCACACCCTGTCACCCTATATCTTTCGTATTTGTTGTAACATTACATTTCCGCGTAAGCCTAGTTCTTCCAAGCGGTCTCTCTTCTCCGAGTTTCCCACAACAAGCCCTGAGTGCATTGTTCGGGCCGTGCACTAGAGCAACTGCAGTTCATTTTACACAAATACGCTAACCGACTGCTTAGATACGCAGGTAATATTCTGGTCCGTTAAATCTGACGTTTGTCCAAGTCCGAGGCCCTGTGTGACGTCTTGTGTGTAAAATGCTGATTTCTTATGGTGACAAGTTTTTATCTACTCACCCAGCCCCCATGCTGGCGGACCACCGTTTTCATTTGTACGCTACTGCTTATTCAGTGTATCGGCACCTACCCTTCACGTGGGAGGCCGTCTTCTGTGGTTTCTCTGCACTGTATACAAATTACGTAACCGTCTCCTTCACACAATCTAATTTTTCCCTGAGCGGTCTGTGTTGAAACAAAATACACTCCACTCAAACGCAAGCAGCAACACGGTTAGCATTTGGGCCTATGTCTTGTGTTCGTAGGAATAATCGTGCGTGTAGACCTATTGTTTGTTCTTCCAAATTACCTTTTTCATAAGGTTTTTCAACCAAAATGTTTATGCGTTCTTTCAACAGTCATCTGTTGGGTCATTGGCCTGAAACGTCAGTTGTGGGATGCTTGGACTGTGCAGTACAATCACTGCCGTCCATTTTGCACTAATACGCTAACCGACTCCTTAGATACGCATGTAATGTTCTGGTCCGTTAAATCTGCACGTGCATGCTAATTTCCTGTAAGCGAGAAACGCATTTCTTGGAGGTTTTGTACAAGAAAAAATCAAAGGTTGCATTTCTAATAAAGATATCAACGGGCGTCCAGTATGGATCTGGTATCTGAGTTTCTGTATACGTGAAGGCTGTATTGCCGACGTTTCGGAGATAACCACGATATACATCATCCAGCTGAAAATATTGAATCCATGCTTTATTTTGTGACAGTTTTCAGGTATTCGTGTCTGTTCACTGTCAGTATTCATTCTTTTTCTGCTTAATGGCACCATGTAAGTGTGGGATGTACAGCTTACGTTTCTGAGATAATCGCCGGCCCCCTCGGGGAAGGAAACCGAATACGGTTTAGTTTTATAATACGGTTTTCAAGGCGGGTCGATTCCATTGTTCAGTGTTCATGCTGTGGCTGGCCTACAGTGTAGGTGTATGAAATGCAATCGATGTTTCGGAAGTCCTTACTATCTCACTCGTCAAAGATAATTCTGCAACACAGCGTGTATCTAAATGTTGCCATTACGAAGAAACAAGGTCCATGTTACAAATAAATGGCTGTGAAAACCTGAAGTATGTTATAAGCATGTACATGTGTTATTCGACTAACGTACTCCCAGTTGCTCGTTCTAGAGTGGTGACGGAATTTGAATTTTTGTTACTCTTTTGGTCTCGTTGCCTGTAATATTCGTTGAAAAAAATATGCAGTTCAGTTACCTTTGCGACCGTTCACTGTAACTGTTTACAAATCATAATTTTTGTTGTCTTAGACAAGTAACTTTCTGAAGTGTAGTCTTTACTAAATCGCCTTAACGCAGAATTCTAATTCAGACGTTCCTACATTTAGACATTTGTGGTGTTATGAGTTTGCTGCTAATTTTATTGATAAAATAGTAGGCCTTTGAGGCAGGGCTGTGGAGTCGGTACACAAAACTTCCGACTGCGACTCCAACTCATTCATAAAAGCTCAATATGCATTAATAATGGTAAACCTATAAGGTATTTCATCGCCACCACGTAAGTCATCTGACTACTTTTTAAACTTAAAACGCATATTTAAGTATAAGTCTAATGGTTCTTGTAACTATCAGGGCTCTGGGTTTGGAGTGTCTAGTTAAGATTTAAGATTGATGTAGGAGTCGGTA
Source organism: Coptotermes formosanus (assembly GCA_013340265.1). Classification (NCBI taxonomy): domain Eukaryota; kingdom Metazoa; phylum Arthropoda; class Insecta; order Blattodea; family Rhinotermitidae; genus Coptotermes; species Coptotermes formosanus. Next base: position 1,200,331 of record BLKM01008356.1, on the reverse strand, counting down.
CATTTTTACCGACTCCGACTCCACCTAAAATTCCTTCCGACTCCGACTCCACGACTCTGACTCCGCAGCCCTGCTTTGAGGGGATCAAGTAACTGTACTCGTGTTGCCATGTAAGTGAGGAACTGGTAGTGTTGTCATAGTCCTGCAGCCGTCCACTTATTATTGTGACTCTTTTAGCGCCAGACATTTGATACTGATTGTGCCAATCGCATGTGACTTACGTTATTCGTTGCAGTAAGTTGCCGTTAAAAGAATTAAATATGCCGCCCAGAAAAGTTTATGTTTGTGGTAAGATTCGAACAAATGTATCAGTTACCAGTCGATGCTCAGGCGTTTTGAATTTACTTCTGTGAACTGGCATTACGTCATGTTAAACTATCGGCCTTAGATTGTGGGGACTATGGAAAATTCCAGGGTTAATCTGACTTGGAAAATTCCTGGGTTAATCTGACTAAGAAGCTTCGCAATAAGATACTTTGCATATTAAATAACGCCAGTATTCAGTACTTGTGTTATGTAGCCCGCAAAAATCTATACTACGCTGTGGCTGCTAATGTAGCCAACCACCTGACTTAAAATTAAAACTTTACATTTTTCCCACGCATTGTATTTTTGGGCTTTATGTGATTCTCAGAATAAACAGCGATGTCCCAGAAGAACAGTAACTGCTTAATCTTTATGATACAGACGGTCTGCTTTTACTGTGAGGCACGAACTGAATTTTTTAAGTATTTTTATGTGAAGTTCCATCTTTAGGGGTTAGATACTCGTGGATACGGATGAAGACTTTAGAACGGTGGTAGACATGCAGTCTGTGATATGCGATAGGCCAAGCTTATTCAAACAGCAAAGCACGCGGTGAATCTAATGCAGGCAATAAGCTCTTACGTAGGTGCGTACCGTACCAATATACCAAAATGCGCGGTGTCAAGCAGCCTTGTCATGGCTCAGGCGGCGAGTTGCCGGACTCTCACCGCGGCACTAAGATGGATTTTTATGCAAGAAATGCAGTTTTCATCTTGCCAGTATCATTCCACCAACGTGCCATATTCATTTGTCACCAGCACTGTGTAATCTTAGCAACTGATAGCGTCATTAAATAACACACTTAAAAATGCGTGGCGTCTCATCACAGGAGATCCGAAATCTTGCCTCAGTGTTCACCGCCTTATTCTCCCAGCTAGCAACACAAGTGACATTTTTAAGTTAATACGACGTTTTAAATTTGATTCTATTTAAGGTCTGTTGATCGTGGCCTGAAGTTATGTGAAAGAACACCTTGGCCATGAAACAGCACGAATGACCGCTTAAGTAATTACATAATTCACAGTATGAGTTTACACTAAAGGTCACATTCCTTGAGCTCTGTAAAGGTTATAAATAATTCTGAGCAAACCAGAAATGTGTTTAAACTCTCCTTATCCCCATGCAGTAATTCTCTTTTATTATATTTGGTGCGAGATGCTGTGCGTACATAAAAATACACGTTTAATTAACGGTGCTGTAGAGGGCGTGTCCCTGCTGCAGCACCACGTGGTTAGTCGGCCATATGACCTTTCGACTGTGGTCACATGCCAGCTCGTCAGCCACACGGTGCTCGAGGACGCTGCGTTGTATAGGCTGTTCTGCAAAGATGTTCCTTGCTGAGCTTGCATGCTACGAGAAGCAGCGATATGTGTTGATGATAGTAATAAAGACGGTAGTGTTTATGATACTACTGCTGCTAACAGTACTGGTGGTGGCGGTGGCGGCGGTGGTGGTGGTGGTGACGATGGTGATAACTATAGTGTAATAATAATAATAATAATAATAATAATAATAATATTTCCGTGAGGAATTGGCAAAACATCTTCACCTTCTTGAGGAACCATATTCTCTATATTATAGATATGGACCGCAAGTCGTCCTGGAAAGTGACAACTACAATCACTACTGAGATCGTACCTTATTAATGGACAAGACTGTTCCATTCATTCGGCCAGACGTGACAGTGACTGATAGAACAAATAAGGAACCTTCATTCATTGGCACAGCAATATCATTAACCCACAATCTCCAAGCCACAATTACAGGGGAAACAACACAAGTATCATGACTTCGCGTATGAAATCAAGCAACAGAGGCAGCTGAACGAAATTATTGTTATTCCACTGGTTTTACCTGCTACAGGGGCCATCCCTAACATGCTTAACCAAAGCGTCGCCACCCTCAGTGTACCGCCACGCCTGCTGTCCCAGGTCCAGGAAATAGTCATACTGAACAAACACCTATTCCGTTGTGAGAAAATTCCTCAAGCCACTTGTCTGATAACCCCTAATCGTGTCATTTTAATATGTGTCCGGCTTTATACACTCATTTCGGTATTCCTTGAAGCAACCCCCCCCCCCCGCCCAGCAGATACTTGGTTCAAAACTCGTACTGTGGGATCTTGACAACACCGAGCGTAGCCTGAGACAATCCCTAATAATAATAATAATAATAATAATAATAATAATAATAATAATAATAATAATAATAATAATACAGTGAAAAGGGCGTTCTTGCCGCGAGGAGTGGAGCATGACGTTGTCTGCTTTATTAAAAACAAGGATTTAAATATGTGAAACTTCACCTCCAAGTCTAGCATTGTTACAATCCAAAAATCGTTTCTATTTATATAAAGTTTATTTCCGTCATCACTAACTACAAAAAAATTGTATTTATTTTCAAGACCGCTCGCTATCTACATAAGCGCTTGAAAACAATACAAATTGCATATCTGTGGGACCTATTTGTGTAAATTATCATACTGGCGGAGATAAGTACAGCAACGCGCACCTTGTGTGAAGGTTGATAAGTAGGAGGTCATTATCAAAAAAACTGTAGTTATCCGAACACTTAGTAACTATCAGTAAAAAATCCCCCATTTTAAATGCACTGTAACGTATGTCCGTATGCGGAAAATGAAATGTCACACGTAATGGTTCTTAGCTTGTAGGCCACTTCTTATTTTGAAAGGAAAGCATTTTACCTCCTGTCCGTTTCTTTTTGGCCAATTTGACCAATTTTCATGAAGCCATTCGTGAACACAGTTCTACTATAGCCCGCTCTACTGTCGTGATTCTTAAATTTGTGCCATGATTAACGTAAGCATGGCAGCTACACTACTTTATGAATTGAGCATACCACTAAGCCTTTTGTGTGCTAGCAGATATTAAGAAAGTATGGAGCCGGTGTAAAGTAGCTTTCATTTTGTAGACTGTAGAACAACATGGTTTCCTCCGAAATTGGCTGTAACGAATAAGGATGGCGTTTAAATGCAGTGTACTTGTGAGTTTTATGTTAAGTTACAGGTGTGTCGTAAGTCGAAGTGTTTCTGAACATGGTGCGTTATAAGACACATGAATATTATCTTGGACTTTGTCTGCGGTATTGCGTTTTTCGTTCAAATGCAACCGTGTGTTCAGCGTACTGCGTTTGGGACTAGCCCTTACTAAGGTGCCCAGCTTAGTGGAACCTTTGTACGTGTTTACAGAAGCATCCACTTTTCAAAACCTTGTGTACGAAAAAGCCATGTCGACTGAGATGTCGACTTTCCAAAATAATTGTCATATTTACGCTTCAACTTCCGTAGTTTTGAAGTACTGTTTCCTGTTCAGCACTTTGCAAATACTTAAAGCAAACCTGGTGGACAGTATATTCCCGACCACTTATGTGAGCCTGTCACTAAATATTATAGTTGTTAGAGTTACAACATTTGCTGCCCAGAACTTTCTTTCAGTGTTATATGTGTTCTTAAAGACCTTTTTCTTCCCTTCTCTCAGTTGTTTGAATGTTTAGAATTAAAATTTGGGATATTCCACTCAGTCAAGTGTCTGGTGGCTAGCGGCTGAACAGCCGGTTTTCGATTTTTGGCATGAACTTCAATTTGCCTCTTCACCTCTATATACTCACCGCCTCATATACAATGGGTGTCGAACATAAAACGACCAGAGTATGAAGCTGATTGCTTATTTGAATCTAATGCCCACATTAAGAACTCATGGAGCTATGCTTTCACTTCCCTATGCGTCATCCCGGCATGATGCTTAAGCACAGAGACGGTTATACCTAAGTTTATTTCATCTGTTTGAAGAAGTTAATAGATGCATCTATAGAAAAGTGCAGTCCATTCTTCGAAAATCCCGTAGCTAATAGCCTTGTACAACTGCTCTGCAAATTCTGAAAGGTTTAATTGTATATGGCCAGCTGAACTTGCCTTTCAATCCAAGTAGACTTTGTTGTTGAACTTTCACTATTGGCCCTTGGAGATCTGAAATTTATCTACATCTTGCTTACTTAGAAACTTAATTGCTACCTCACAGAGGACATAACGCCTTCATTGCAGAGATAAACGGGTAATGCTGTTTAGAAAATTGATCCGTTTTTATTCCGGGTATTGCACAAAACACACAACTACACTGCGGAGGGAGGGGAGGGATTCAGAGTTTTACAGGGGATGTCGTACAGTGTCACGTGTTTTGTCAATAATCTGCGAAGACTATAGAAGTTCTGCCGATGGAACAGTCAGATCAAGCTGGGATAGTATGACATTACCGTCAGTATATTGCAAGGCGTTACTTTCTGAGCAATGTTTTGCGTATCGCAGGTGTGAGTTATCATACAGGGCCACAAATTATTCCAGGGCCGTAATCCGTGTCATGTCAGTAGCATCAGTGCCCATTTCTGTAGAGACATGAAATTGGGAACAGTTGAAGCTACAACAGTGGAGGTGAAATTCCTTTTAAAGCATTAAATGTGTTTGAGTATTAATTTAAGTCTAACTTCTGCAGCTTCAGCATGTGTCCTGTTAGCATTCTAGTGAAGATGGAAGCATCCGATCCCAAGTGTTTGATTTAAAGCCAAGACTACAAGTAGTTTTCCTTGACTTTTGATTGCTCTTAGAAAGGAACCTCCCGTACGCCAGGAGTGTTGGTAGCTACACCGGATGATTTCCGTGGCGTTGTAGCGAATGGTATATATATATATATGCCACCGGAGGAAAAAAACAATTAACATAATAACGACTGGGCTGTAAAGCCCAGTCGTTATTATGCGTGCCACTTTCTCTAACTTTCAAGAACTCCGAATTTTGCACACGCTTATGTGCTTCGTGTGATTCTTACACTAAACAGCAGTTACTTCCCTAAACAGCAGTAACCGGCTAGTCTTTATGATGGAGATGTCTTGTGTTCTCTGTGACGTGTAAACTGGTTTTTAATATCATTTAGACAGGTTAATTTCAGGTTTGACGTGGTTAATCTGTAATAGGTTTGATGTAATGAGTACTATTCCAGTTTTTTCAGTCGATCACAACTTCTTCCTTTTAATATTATTATTATATAGGTACATGTTTCGGCATATGATGGCCATCATGAGGCATGCAAATATAAAAAATATAAAAGAGAAGTGTCAAGGTAGAAGCCTGTACCTTGAGCGACTGAAAAAACTGGAATAGTAGTTTACAAATATAACGGGATGGAAAATCTAAAAATTGGTGTAACGAGAATATAGTGAGTGAAGGCTTCTGTTGTAATTATTCGATTTCATACGTTCCCCTGACTAAATTATAATTCTGACTGTGGGAACCACCAAAATGTGCCTCTTTGAAACCGGATCAACTTCCATACATTAAAATCTTATACGACCGCCTGTGGGAGTTTTATTATAACAGTGAGCTAAGCTTTACTGAATGTATGCAATAAAAGTGTACCTCGATGCGCTTGTGAAAGAGAGACGAGGGTTGTGCTTAATTTTTATTTAAAATGAGTTTCCTGCCAGTAACACGACAAAAAATTACAAAAATGCATGACTTTCTTGCATGGAGGGAAAGTAGGCTATTGCATTGTGGATCCCTTGTGTTGTCTGAGGAAACTGGGGCTTGTGAAACTCGGTTTGTGAACTCTAAGTTACTGAAATGAGACAAGAACTGATTGGGATGCCATTCTGTCGCGGTTCTCTTGCCAAATGAAGTATGGAATGCAACACCAATCGGTACGAGGAAGTTTGTGACCGTAATTTAAGTCCAAAGAAGAGAATACTTCTTGATAAGCTAATAGTGGCTCAGCTGATTAATAAATTCACCCTATTTTATGTGTGTTCGCAAGTACCCGTCACTGATCTTTGTTCTTGTTATTTTGATCCAATACAAATCTTCACAACTTGCTTCGTTGGGGTTGTAGGTTTTCGAGTCACGAGTTGATGCAATAGAGGGTCTGATTCTGCCTGCCGATAGTATCCGTTTAGTAGCCTCAATAAGAGGTCTGTAAAGGTCGGCTTGCGACCTGTTCACAGTCAGGAGGCTTTTAATTTGCGTATTTTATTTGTAGATCCATTTTCCTGGCAAGAAAAACTTGCAAAAATGCATTCAGTACCTTCAGCACATCTGGCCACATGTATCAACTGGAAAACCACTGGACGAATTTTAATGAAATCTGATAATCCGGAGTTTTAACCTTTTAAAGCCTAGCGGTCACTTTACATACGACCAGGTTTAACATTAAAAAATTCCACATGGTGCCCACATTGCGTTTATGTGTTTTGTACGGATCTCAGAACAAACAGCAACTTTTGCCTTATAAAACATTAAGATACTGGTTTTTATAACCGAAGTGGAGAGTGTTTACTGCGCAGTACGCACTGAGTCCCTATATAAAACAGATACGCTTCGTCTTTAAAGGGTTAATATAATTTGTCGACACGTTCCAGATTTGGTTAAAATAGGACAAAAAACTCATGTATTACATAAAGACCAACGTACATATCTGCGCGCATTTTGAGCCCAATGCATTAAACATTTACCGAAGAGAAAAGTCTCTGGAATAAAAACTGTAAAGAAAAACGAGGCGCATATTTTGTATTCAATACACAATTTCCGTAAGCCTCACGGTTTTCGAGATAAACAGAAAAGTGTGCGGGCGCCCCATATTGTTGCGCTATGCATAGGCCCACATTTCCGTAATTCCATGTTCAGCTATCAACAATGGTCCTCTAAACTTACACGAAGATTACCTTACTGTCCTATTACTGATAATTTACACTTTCTCCGGCCTCGTCTTGTGTAGTCGTAGCTTGTGTGTAAGCCTGTATTTGATTAACCTTTATCCTACTAATGTGGAATATATGGTGCGCTGCTAATAATGCCAGCACCACTAATGTGTAATATTTGGTGACTTACATTTGGCAACGCTGAAAGGAGCCTCTTTCTCTGCACAATGTCTCAACACTGAATCAATTGTGAAAGACGCCCTTAAGGGCCTAGTTGGTAGCCGAGTAAGTGTGTGCACACAGATATGACATAGGACATCTTTCACGACTGATTCAGTGTTGAGACATTGTGCAGAGAGAGAAAGAGAGACAAAGAGGCTCGTTTCAGCGTTGCCTAATGTAGGTCACCAAATATTACACATTAGTGGTGCTGGCATTATTAGCGGCTGGCCATGTATTCCACATTAGCAGGATAAAGGTTAAGATACAACAGAAGGTGCTATCACAGCCGCTCCTTTATTAAAATTTGAACTTTTACTTGTCGGGATAATTAACAAAGTATTGAACGCACTATCATTGTTGTACTATTCGTGCTTTTTCTAATTTGTTCATGCAACACTGATTTCTTTTTTATTGGGTCGAAATCGCTTTCGTTAACAGTGGCGTCCTTTCTTCTATTGTCCTACAAATGATATCCAGGTTTGCCTCTTATGATTTCCATGTCGACTGTCTTTATTCTCTTTATGCCGCTTTGTTTTAACGCCGAAACTTTCAGATCGCACAAAAGTGGTGTGATTACACAAATGTTATATTATTTTAATCGAAATTGCTATTGAAGTAAATTTGATCTCATGCCATTTTTCCAAACTGCTGCAAAAATTTACTCATTTGTGAGGCTGTTCCATTTCATATGAAATTGTAGGTACATTTCAAATGTCTTACTTGTTCCACTCTAATACATGCTGTCCACAAAGTCCTGTTCCTCTGTGAAAAGTGTATTAAATTATAACCAAACCAGGTAGAAATATGCAGTCTTTTGCAAATTGTTCGGAACTCAAAAAGTGTATGCGTACTTTAGTGCACCTCAACATGGGAACCCTTAGTGGTCCTGATCACATCAAGCCGATAATCCAGTTCTCCCCATGTACGGGCCAACATTCCTTTCGCTGCACTTCGGATTGCTTTGATGGTCCTTCACAAAGGATTGCAGTGTCATGTACAGATGTGTAGTAAATGTAATCCTTCACGTACTCCCACAGGAAGAAGTACAAGGGCGTGCTATCAGAGGGGCGTGGAGGCCAGGAGATTTCCACCACGACCAATCCATATTCAGTTTTGGTGGCCCTCCACTGTGTGGAACAATGTTGAATGGTTGCAGTTTTTTTTCAGATGGGGGACTAAGTACAGCTTCATGAGAGAATTACACCCTTTTTAGGTAGTGGGGTGAGCAGGGGCGCTGGGGGTTCCATGTTGAGGTGGAATAAAGCACACACAAAGTTTCTGAGTGAAGGAAAAATTTTAAAAAGACGGCACATTTATGTATAGGCCTATATATATCTATGGCAGTTTTTTAAAATTGAAACAAGGCTTTGTGGACACCTGGTATTATTTATTGTAATTTTCATGGTGATTGGAACCTGTTATTTGAGTTCCATTACTTTAGACCTGACGGAGACATTTTTATTCACATCCATTTTAACATGTATTTTCTTCCATCAACGTCTAGTTTTCCCAAATCTTTTTTTTTCCTTTAAGCTTTTCCAATACACTGACATGTACGTGTACTCGAAACTACAGCTTTCCTCATCTTTTCAACCACAAATTTGAAGATTCGCCACTCCTGGCATATGAGACTCATGCATTAATCAGTTATGTATCGACATGGCATTCTGTCCCAGAAGACTTGAACCTTCACGCAATGTGAGCTCAAATCTCACAACCATGGCTTTGCTTAGAGACCTGCAAAATCCGAAGCGTACTGCATACTGAAAGCAAAGTATTCAAACATAATACTCTTTCCACTTGCCATAAAAACATAAAGCTTCCCGTATTAACCTTCTTTCAAGTATTGATGTAATTATAGTTTAGTATAATAGTTACTTTACATGAGTGGAATTTTTCTCACCCTAAGGGAAAACATACACACTCGGTGTTCGAGAACAGGGTGTTGAGACGAACATTTGTACTTAAAGGGGACAGGATGGGACATAAGTGGGGAGAAAATTACAGTATGAAGAAATTTGTAGTTTTTACCGTTCACCAGACAGTAGGATGATGGAATGAAGAGATCGGTCTGTCACTGGGCACGCATCCAGTACTTTACTCGGAAATTTCAAGGAAAGAGGCCAGTTGAGAGATCTTGAAGTAGGTGGCAGGATAATATTAAAATAAGTCTGAAATCTAGAACACGAGCCGGTATAGCGTAGTCAGTATAGCCACTACGCTACATGCTGGGCGATCCGAGGTTCGAATCTCGGTGGGGGCAAGAGAGATTTATATCTTCTCAGAAACGTCCGGACCTGCCCTGAGCTTCGCCCAACCTCCATGCAGTGAGCATCAGGGGCTTTATTCCGGGGGGTAGAGCAGCCGTGGCGTGAGGCTGACCGCTTACTTACTTCCATCTAGTACCGACATTAAGAAAGAGTGGAGTTGTACCTCCAGTCTCCGTGTATTTTTCTTCATGGCGTGTATGGAGACAACGTTGTCTTTGTACGTTTAGCGTAAATAAAGAGTGTGTGTGCTTGTGAACTGGATTCATCTGGCTGAAGGTGAAGTCCAGTACTGGATTGTAAACGCAGTAATGAAATTCAGGATTCTATAAAACGTGTGGAATTTGTTTACTACTTAAAAAACTGTTAAGTTTTTTTCTCGGCCGACATTGCTGAGTGAAGTTAGTTAAATGTTTCGATATCCGTTCTCCATCATCCAAAGTCGAAACATTCTCCTTTTCACATTGTTTCCGGATATACGGAATTTATTTTCCTCGGCTAGAATCACAAACCAAGTTTTATATCCATTCTCTAAATACGACATTATTATTGAATGTAAAGAAAATGCGGGACCAGCCAGTACTGTAAGTACGCAGCATCAATACTGTAGCTTTACATCTGAGACACTAACCGGGGCTCAATGTATACCTTCATTTATTTTGGTAACGAAACGGGTCAGACTAATTAATGGTTCTATTAAATCATCAGAATTGTTGAGACGGCTGATAAGATCAGCAGACATTAACGCAGTGTGAAGCAAATAGCCTATCTCCTCTCATTTGGGTCAATGTACTGCCTGCTGTAGAAGCTTTCACTCTATCGTCGTCTAGCACAGGCGGCTTGTGAGGGAACGGGTATGAACAGAACTCAAGAGACTGAAGGTTCTGCTCGTTTGTGACGAGTGCAAAAAATCTTTGCTTGTTTTATTAATGCTCTCTCCGGTTGTCTGATACTCCACAGATGTCAAACACTAAATTTGAATACTATTTGATATGTTGCATATATATTTATAATACCAGTGGGGAAATGCCCATTCAATTTAAACAAGGAATAATGTGTTTCCATATCTGCAGTTCTCACCACTTTCATTCATATCCTTTATCCCGTTCGTGTCAACAGTGGCGCACCTAGGTTTTTGACGCCCAGGCCTAGCAATCACGTTGGCCGTGTGTGACAAATCACGAACTTCTAAAAAATCACAATTAGGCCTTATTTGTTGAATTTTTTTTATCTGTCTCAATAATTTAAAATTTATTGAGCGCAGAAAGCCATTTGGGGGAGGGGGGGGTTGAAATATTCATTTTGCTGCCCCATGGACTCTGCTGTCCGAGATGACCGCACCTCTCACCCCGCTACAGCTACGCTCCCGTGTGTCACTTCCTGTCCTTCCTAATTCTGATCTATGTTACATTAAAGCAGGTTGCACAACTTCGAAAATATGGTACACCTGCCACCCGTGTAAGTACGTGGAAACGGCTTAGACGTTACCATGGAAACGGCGTTAGAATGACATTTTTTACAGCTCGTTATAAATTCTTATATAGATGAATATAAATGTGTGTGTGTGTGTGTGTGTGTGTGTGTGTGTGTGTGTGTGTGTGTGTGGAGAGTGGATGGCAGTGTTACATAACAGGGTACGGCTTATGATCCATTGTGTTTTTAAATCATGAATATGGATCATTGACATCAGTTAAGACGATTACCAAATGGAGCACCACCAATAAACGGCAGCGAAGTGTACCTATTCGTCGTTCGATGTTTCTGTGAAGACCTGCACCGTTGCCCGTGTGCTTAGCGTGCATATTCAGTGAAACCGCGAATTCCGAGTGTTTCTCAAGGACTGTAATTCATAATAGTGGATTAATTGTCACCGACGTAGCTGTAGGTTGGAATTGTCGAATTTTACATTTTAATTTCCGATTTTAATGTTCAACATCCCCCTTGGCGTATGTTTCAATTTTCACAAAAAAAAATCAGTCACAGCCAACTCTGTTATAGCTCTTTATTTGGAGATTTGAGTAACTAGTTTCGGCCTGTTATGGCCATCAGAGGCTCCGCTAAACAAACTTTAAAGTAGAATTTCTATGTTCATGTTTTTTAGAGGAGCCTGTTATGGCCATCACAGGCTCCGCTAAAAAACCTTTAAAGTAGAATTTCTATGTTCATATTTTTTAGAGGAGCCTGTTATGGCCATCACAGGCTCCATAAAAACATGAACATTGAAACTCTACTTTTCAGAAAGGGGAAGGCACGTTTATGTTTTCTAGAGGAGCCTGATCATGGCCATAACAGGCCGAAACTTGTTGCTCAAATCTCCAAATAAAGAGATATAACAGAGTTGGCTGTGACTGATTTTTTTCAGAAAATTTTAACTTTCAGCTGAATTTCACTTGTGTGGATGTGTGCGTGCGATCGCGAGCATTGCTGCGGGGTACCTGTTATTGGCAAGAAAATTTACAGGTGTAACTAATTATATTGTAAAATGCTCGTACTTAGGTGTTCCTCGAAGCAGCCGTTTCACTTTACGCACACTGTATTATTTTGCAGATTGCACAGTTTCTAAGGGTGTTTTGTGACATGCTTTAACTAAAACAATAAGTATAGGAAATAGCGAAAACATCGAAGACTTAAGACGTGGCAGCAAAAAACCACAATATCCACCACTCAGCATGCAACTTGTAGACTGTCATACATCAGATAACATAAAAAGCGGATAGGTACTTGCTCGGTTTAATACACGGCTTGAAAAACAAGAAGATTTTAATTCGATTTTAACGCATTTTAATTAGGAACTTGTAAACTAGAAGTTTCGAAAACAAAAACATCGTACTGTTTGTATCTACTCGACACACCATCGAGAATTACAAGTTGATTGTAATTTATTCTTTATATCATTTGTGAGATCGCCCGAGGTTATTTACATTTTTTACCTTGTGTTTAAGACTTTTGTACTGAAACACTTAAGGATGATCAGCGTCTAATCGAAACATGTAGTGTTTAAGAGAATAATAAAGGGTTGTGTCTGACGGACATACGCTTTTTTCCATGATTAACTAAAACGTTTAGTTAGTATTGAATGCGTAGGTATTCTGTGATATGCGGCTCCTGTCGCGTTAACTGTAACGTATGCATGTGTCTTGTGTTATTTGATGATAAGTAGGCTGGAGCGGTGCGGGGCAGTTGCTGCGACGTGGAGGAATGTGTGAGGAGGAACATTTTTGTCTGACAGGTGAACTGGGCTGACATTTGTTGACCCCTGTGTAACTCACTTTTGTGCGTCTTTTTTTATACGCCTAATTCTTTCCTTCACTTCCCCCTGTCCCATCATGCTTATTTTTCTTTATTTTTCTCCTTCTTTGCCTAATTCACTTGGCGGCTTTTGCACTTCGTACACGCACTGTACCTAAGGCGCTTCTGTCATTGGACGAATACAGTTACACCAAAGTATATCTGCAGCACTGAAGATGGCAAAAGTTATCCCTGTGCTTAAGCACCACACTAGTAAATATTTGGGGGATAGGAGGCATGGCTCCACGCGTTCTTGTCTTTGCCGCAAGATCGAGTTAAGTAGTCACTTTCACGTCCTGTCAGCTTTAGCCTCGGGGACTAACTTGGCGGAACCAGCTGGCCAAGGGTCTAGGTAGGCCCCAGGGGAAAATTCTCTTGCCCTAGCATTTATTGGAACCCGATTCCTCGGTCATTCAGTCCGTAGTCTAGGCGCTACACTCAAACGATACATAATTGACCTAAACGTCTGAACAGGACAGTCGTTGGTCTATAAAGTCCCCGCATACTCCGCGGCCCGATGACCAGGGGACCCCCAGATGTACAAAATACGAATATTTATTGTGGGTTCTTTTGGACTGAATTCCTTTCTTCTGACAGAAGACAGTATTCTGAAATCTGGGAGTAAATTTGCTAATAATTGTAGGAAGAAACCAGATTACTGGGTCGCAGGGGAAGGGGTCTGACTCTTCATGTGCGCTACTGAGGAAAGTGTTTGTAGGTTTGACGTTATTTCGTTTCGCTGGAAACTAAGTGAAAATTTCGGATAGTTTTGATAGAATTAGAAGACGACAGCCGTAAAGAGCACTGTCTTGGTCGGACGTAAATAGTGAAGAAATGTGCAGGATAGGTACATCTTTTCGGAACTGTGTTCCTCAGTATATATCATGTGTGCGGGTGCATCAGTGGCAGTATAGGTGGGGGATTTTAAAACTTTCACGTTGAATCTCCAATGGCTATTCTGTCAGTAAGTAAATAATGTAGGTCGAACTAACACCATGAAGCAGGTCGTCTTGGAAAACGATATCCGGTCAGCTCTTGAACAAATTACGACCCTTTTATTGAACCCTAAAATACTCGTACATTACCCTCAATATTGTTGTCTTCTGAAGTGTGACACGGTAGTCGTGTAGCGATTTACCTATGTTTCGGACGAACTACGGCTTACGTTTTCAGGGTATGTTGAGGATGGCGAGACCAGGGTTTTCCGAAACGCTGCTAAAACTCTTCCAGTTTACACGACGTCACATTTCAGAGGACAGTATTCTTCGTAGCCAGCACCGTGAAAACCCTAAACCCGACATTCATTACAGCGTTAGCAGTTTCCGCCACTGGCCCATGCACTGAGCTGCGCTTGGTAGCTGTCTGATTCTATCGCTATGCGAAGCCACAATGCTAAATAATAGAAAACCTGCGTAATGCCATATTTCTTCGTTTGGAGAATGTGAATTTAATGATAAGACGAATTCATTGCTTGTTTGCAAGTTTGTTGGAGTGCGCTGATACTTAATGCCACTGAAGGAGTTAACCTTTTAAAGACGAGACGTGTTTGTTTTGTATAAGGACTCAGAGCGTACCGCGCAGTAAACACTCTTCACCTCGATTATATAAAACCAATCTGTTAATATTATGTAAGGCAAAAGTCGCTGTTTGTTTTGAGATCCATACAAACCACATAAACGCAATGTGAGCACTATGTAGAATTTTTTAATTTTGAGCCTAATGGTAGAGTAACCGCTAGGCCTTAAATGGTTAAAGCACAAAGAGGTATTATAAAAGGATGAACTTGTCTGGGGTTCACTGATTATTGAGAAACCTGGGGCCAGGAACCGTTGCTTACTCCATTTGTGTTCGTGTGTGTCAGATGTTTCACTTGTTTCTCAGCAGCTGTTTCGTTGTTTGTTAAGTACGTTCACAGCCCTTCCTAGCGCTTGTCAATATCTCCGCCTGCATGCATGAAACAACTCGAGAACGGCTAAATAATTTCTCAATGGGGAGATTAAAATTCGAGGCCTTGTGAAACGTACAGATTGTTCTTCAAGAAGGGGAGGCGGGGACTGGATTGCTGTGGCTCAGGATAGGGACAGGTGGCGGGCGGTTGTGAATGCAGTAATGAACGTTCGGTTTTCATAAAATACGGGGAATTTCTTGACTAGCTGAGGACCTGTTAGTTTCTCAGGAAGTAAATACTGAGTAAATAAATAGTACTGTTGTTCAGTACAGTCTATATAGTACGTAGGGTGTGACATATGGCGACGTTAATAAAGTGGAATGGGATGAGAGAGAAGATAAATGCGCACATAAATTTGGCAGGAAAACCTGGGGGAAATAGAGCACCAGCAAGACTTAGGTATGGATGGGAGGATAATATTAAAGTCGCTCTTAAGTAAAAATGGAAGTTGTGGACTAGATTCATCTGGCTTAGGATAGGGACCATTGGCGGGCTGTTGTGGGCAAGGTGTTGAAACTTCAGGTTCCATAAAACGCAGGGATTTTATTGACCAGCTGAGCAACTGTTACGTTTTCAAGGAGCACTGTGCTGTATGCAGTTACGTCGTCACTTTTATCGCTTGGATGTCAAGGCGGATGTAGAAGACGGTGGGTTTCAGGACAGAGAAGGACCCACCTGGAGACTTTCAAAGTAAACAATACATAGCTGTCTGTGTTAAGGCACAGTACACGTACAAGGTATAATGTGTATGTGTGTGTCCCTGTACTTAATTAAGCACCGTCCATGTGGGCATGTGAGACAGTGGAGGTGCGGCTCCACGCTTTCTTAATCTCGGCATTGTGTGGAGGTCCGTGGCTAAAGTTACGCACGGGGCTCTTTCAGTCTCGACGACGTAGAAAGGAAAAAATAAATATTTTTCCTGCCGATAATCGGACCAGTATATTCTTGTTGTCAGCCCATAACCTAGTCACAGGACGTATTCCAGCCAGGCACGCATCCGGAATGTTTCATTGGAGGGAGGGTGGCGGCTGAACGTGAAGCTGTGTATAATTTGTTTGGTTTTAAAAAGTGTGGTATAAAAGTCACGTCATAAATGTAACTGTAACATAACACTCTTTGTAACTGTATTTATATACATACAAATATACCTGCATGTTTCATGACTCACCTAATTTAAATAACAATGTGCAGTCTTCTCGGTTTTTTACGTTTGTCTAAGACTTCTTACGTTTTTTATTTTATTTTTCAGAATTCTTATATACTAGCCGTCAGCCGATTTCAGACACTGATTTCGGATAAAGGGTAAATCACGTAAAAACGTAAAACTATTGGTATTATCGTGTATACAAAATCTCTGTTTCTTTCAAGTTTCGATTTGGGGGGGGGGGGGGAGTCTGCAGAACAGCAGCCCCTCTTTGTGTGCGCGCCTGATTCCAGCTATGGCGAATTTCCAATACTTTTCCGTTTTATACAGTTTTCCTTTTGTGTGGGTATTTATTACACTCACTGCACTGTTACAAAGCGGTACAACGGTTATAGCTTTTTTGTTTGTTTGTTTCTTTCTTTCTTTCCTTCCTTCCTTCCTTCTTTCTTTCTTTCTTTCTTTCTTTCTTTCTTTCTTTCTTTCTTTCCTTCTTTCCTTCTTTCCTTCCTTCCTTTCTTCCTTCCTTCCTTCTTTCTTTCTTTCTTTCTTTCTTTCTTTCTTTCTTTCTTTCTTTCTTTCTTTCTTTCTTTCTTTCTTTCTTTCTTTCTTTCTTTCTTTCTGCAAGCAGATAACGATAAGTGAAGAAAGGTATGAAGTGTTGTATTGAAGGATGTGAACATATCAACAGAGTTTCTATGTCTTATTTTTCCTCAAACGCTGTAGCGACTAGGCTGCCTGTTGGACACGTAGGAATTGTGGTTCAATTCCAAGCACGTGCAAGGTATTTTTCTGTTCTCCTAAACGACCTGACCAGCTCTGAGGCCACCCAGCCTCCTCTTCAGTGGGTACTGAGCACTTTCGCCGGAAGTAAAGCGGCCAGGGTATGAAGCCTACCTACACTCGCGTCTATCTAGTGCCCAGATTAAGAATGAGTGGAGCTGTACCTTCACTTCCCATATGTCTTCATGTCGTGCACAAGGATAACTTTAGGGTTTGCTTTACCAGAGTTTATTTGTATTTTCTTGGTTTATTTAAGTACGCTTTCGATTGTTAATACAACTTATAGCGTCTGGTCGTAGGCTCTTAGTGAATAATGAATCGGTGAGGATGTGGAAGGAAGGGGTTGTGGCCTAGTTCAATGTACTGTCCCTGCATTTACCTGGAGGAATTAAGCAGAACTACAGACGACCTCAGTCATGGTATCTGGTCAGTAAGCACAATTTTGACCCGAGAACCTTTCCAGTAGGAAACAAGGGTGTTGTACACTCGATCACGCACTCAGTTTGCACCGAAGGTAGGGAGGCTGGAAGTCTCCTCTATTCTCCTATACATCGTCATGGCGTAGGTTTAATTAAACATAGACAACTGTCGCTTTCTTGCATGTATATTTATAAGTAATCGGGTGTCATATGCTTCTTCTAGGTCTTTATTGCAGGGTTTCTGATGGGGGAAACAAAGGATTAAAAATCTTATTTAGATCTGGGAATATATAGGTCAGGGCCCGTCTTGTCGCGCACACGCTGATTCTCAAGCAACGGAAGTAGTAAATGCCGTCTTCTGATATGAGGTCGTTTTGCGTGGTGGATGGTTACAAGCGTTTGGGAGGAACGTACTGCCTTTTCATTAGGGTGGAGTATGGGGAGATTAGGCTATTCCGAATCGGGGGTTCTATCTACCAAAATACATCCCAGACGACAGCAGTCTTCATTATTAGATATTCCTATTTATGTTTCCCATTTGTCTAATAGTCTTCTAATTTTGTTGCTGCAAAGAACTAATAGCCATTGACGAGAAGTCTGGCCTTTGTTTCAGTCGTGCAATAACGCGGTACCATAAGCAGCAGGTACAATATGGACTGCCCGTTATCGTGAGATGTTACGTAAGCGTGCTGGTGATAAGCCTGTATCATCATCCTACCGCGCCCACCTGGGCACTTTGCTGCTTAGTCCCACAAAGGGTGTCCAAAGCACCGTCCAGGTGTTAATCCTTTAAAACCCGTGGTTATACGTACCGCATGTTTTAATATGTGACAAGTTTGCATTTTGCCTACATGTCATATATTCATGTAATTTTATGATACCAGCGCTACACCGTGATTATTTTCACTGACAACATTAACATTTTAAAGCCTAGCTGTAACTTTACATACGACCAGGTTTAACATTAAAAAATTCTACGTGGTGCCCACATTGCGTTTGTGTGTTTTGTACGGATCTCAGAACAAACAGCAACTTTTGCCTTATAAAACATTAAGAGACTGGTTTTTATAACCGAAGTGGAGAGGGTTTACAGCGCGGTACGCACTGAGTCCTTATATAAAACAGATACGCTTCGTCTTTAAAGGGTTAATTGACTGGTCTTTGTAATGAACACACTTTCTGTTGCCGGCGAGGTAAAACGTAAAGTTAATGTTGTCCTCGTGAACGCCATGAAGGCGTACGGAGAATAGATGTGTAGTTCCACTCTTCGTAACATCGGCAGTAGATGGTGGTACGTGGTCAGCTTCACGCTTCGGCCGTTTTACTCCTGGTGAAAGATCCCCGGTGTCTGCTGAATAAGAAGCTGGGTGGGACTCAGAAACGATATCGACGTTTAAAGATAGGTAAAAGGGACCCTGTACAGGCCATTAGGCCCAAGGGGGAGTAGGGGTGCAGCTCTATCCTTTCGTGGGCCTCGGCGTTAGGAGGGGGGTGGGGTGGCTAGCTCCACGGCCCGGCCCCTTTACCCCCGGGAAAGACCCATTGACGTTTAGGAGGACAGAAAAGTCACTGTCCTCTGCCGGGAATTGAACCGCTATTTCACTGTAGTCCAGGCTGTTGGCTAGTCGCTGTACCGACTGCACTGTCCCTGCGCGGTGGCTGCAGCTGCTGCAGCCACCGCGCAGGTCTATATTGCGAGTACTTAGGTAAACTTCGGGTTTTTTTTGTGTTAAGTATACAAAAATCTCTTATCACCCGTAAGTTATACATTCTTGTAAACCATCACTGGTGGCAAAAAATGTGGATGTGGACCATGGCAACTGATAACACTCAGCAAAGGGAAAGTGTCTAATTGGTACACTCAAGTGCTAAAAATATGGATGTCTAGTAACAGGGGCGACCAAACTACAGAAGGAACGGTATTATGAAATACGTCAGAGAGGTTAAATTGTTTATTATGTAACGATGATGACTGTTCGAGACTAATAAAGTGCGATTGTTGAAAAGAGCGTGCATAGGATTATATTTGGACACATGAAGGAGGAACAGCAGACTCGAGAAAAGCGTGTAATGAGGAATTTCATAATGTGTACTTGTCACCGAGCAGCATGGTGATAAATTCGAAGAATATGAGATGGGTGGATTGTGCAGTCTGCATGGAAATGATAAGTTTATACAGAATTTTGGCTGGAAACCCATAAGGAATGAGATCATTTAGGAAATGCAGGCATAGCGTAATATTGAATTGGATCTGAAATAAGCAACTTGTGAAGTTGCGGACTGTATTTATCAAACTAGGGATTATTCTCCGCGGAACCTTGCCCGCCGATGCACGTTACTCAACGTATGTGCTACATATGGTTGCTTCTGAAGTCATTCTCGATGTTTGTAACACAGGAACAGGCGCAGCTTGTGGCTTAGCCATCTGCTATGCCTGAGCCTAGGTCAGGGGGAGATAAGTTCATTCCACAGGTGTCACATGTTAACAGCAACAATTTCTCTTCTTTACTCGAACTCTAATGTAATTCTCTTGTGTTAATATATTGAAAACATGCTTGCTGTTTGCTCAGGACTGTTGGCCTGTTTCCTGGAGGATATATCAGAAGGGCCATTGCTGTCACGAATGGAAAATAATTAAGCTGCACCGTCGACAGTATGTGAGAAGAGTATTTTAATGCATCGTATGAAATAAATAAAGTGATAAACAATAAATGAAGACAGAAAGAAGAAAAGTAATGAGGGAAGGAATGATAAAATGAACGGAAGAAATAGTGAAAGAAATAAAAACTGAAAGCGCGTAATGCTCAATAATAGAGGAATATACGAGTGTTTTGTCAGGATGAAAAGGGGTGGACGTCTTTATTTGAGTGTTAATCTTTCTTCACAGATTTTAGTTGCTATGTCAGACTCACAAAATCAAACCTAGAAATCGCATTCTCGGCCAGAATTGGGTTCTGCCCCACACTCTCTACAAGTCTGTAGATTTGATTTTTATGGAAACCATAAAGTTATTGCAGTTTGAAGGGAATAAACACCAAATGTTAAAACGAAGTCATATACCTCCAGTCATACGTTAGAAGCAAACCTGTCAATTTCCATATCGACGAATCATGGAGGTGCAATGCCACCATGTGATAATATCAGTTGTAAACAAGCCTAGTGAGGTTATGCATTATGACTGTGCAGTGGTATTAAAATTTAATAAGATTTTAATTTCTGTAAATATTTTCAATTGCATTTTACACGTTAATTGATATGTGAATTTGTCGTAGTGTTCATATTGATCAGAAATCAATACAAGTGTAATATATTATTTGGAATATTATGGCTTCGATTTCAAACGTCATTTTGAAAATCAAGGAACTCTAATGATGGAGACGGGGTCTGTCTCTGCAATGTTGGTGCGTGTGAACCGCATGACATGCCTGTCAGGCCGAGATTTCATTGAATATATGAGAGATTAATTCTTTTATAATGGTTGGAACACTGTGGTATGTACTTGTTTTCGAGTTTATCGGTAATAACTAAACAGTTACGCACATTTCTCTGACATAAAAGTATGCTTAGAAGTTTGTGGTGTTTAGTTTACAAAAATAAAGTTTTTTATTGTTTTGCAGCGTTCTTTTGTCACTGCTTAAAACGTGAGAAATATTTTAGTATAATTTTTAGTGAGGGAAATGTTTATATTTTATGCAAAAAATAAGGAATAACAATAATGAAAAAAGCCTCACAGGGTTGGTTCAGTAAAACCAGGCTACGTTTGTAGAGACTTCTTTCGAAATAAGCAATATCAGGCTTTTGAGGCCATACACAACATTCTCCATTATTCAGATGAAATTCACTGAAATGTGCAGGGCCTATTCGTGACTTTAAAGACTTTTGCTTTTGAAGAAAGTTAAGTTGTCCGCAGCCTGTAAATAACGTGGCGAGATTCTTACCAGCACGACAACTACATGACAAAGATTTCTACTCTACTGGAAAGTCACTCAAAGTGCCGATAGTAGAGTTCTCATCTATTTTGTTGCTGACAGTCAGGGGGAGGGGTGGGTGGTGGGTGGGTCTAGCTGTTTGTAATAAAACACACAAACTATTTCAACCGGTCGTGGAAAACATAGACACGTCTGAAATGTAAAGGTATGGAAAATTTTATTTTATTTAATTGCTTGAGCCATATTCAACGGACATTCAGAATCCTCATTAATCAAATGGACAGATGGATAGGCATTATGAAGGTAAAGGCGTATTTTGCAACTTTTTGTTGAGACACTGCTTGAAGCAATTATGATTAGTCTTACCCCACTAATGTAGGCGAATTCCTGCTATTCTGGTGCTCGGAGTCGAAGTTGTTGCTAAGTCAAGCCGTTTCACAGTTTCTTTCTCCGAAGGCAGTAGAGCATGGTCACGAAGTCTCTCATCGGCCATATTGTTGCTTCGATGGGTCTTCGGCTGGCGAAGACGGGAAAAGGTCCTCTCACAGGCAACAATTCTTTTGTGCAGTTACTGCCAGTTTGTGGAATCCGTTATTCTCCAGGCAGCCCCAATAGCTGTGACAGTGTTTTTATTTCACGCCAATTTGCTTCCTCATACCGTTTAATCAACTTCAGTAAGGTTACTTCTACTTCAGCACTTCTCGTATCACATGAGTTGTGCTCTGCCAGATGTCAGAGGGGTAACGTTTCGAGGAAGGACGTGCAGCTTGGGTGAAACGATCTGACTTCTTGCAAAACGGTACTCTTTTCCAAATTCTTCTTGTTGCTCATCAGTCACCGGAATGCATACGTGGGTTCGTAATGCTGGCATGAGGATGCTGCAGTGTCTTCACTTCTCTAAGCGAAACGGCCAGACCCTTCTCCCAGACTTCTGAAAGAGAGTCAGCTTCATTGCTGTTGGTTTTAGCAGTGTATCTGCTTTCGATCCAGATTTTATCTAAGGAATCTGTAGATCTTCTCATGTTGAAAAAGTAGCCTGTCGTCACAGGCTTGGACTAACATGCATGTATATGCTATGCCACAGTCCGTCGACTGGAGGTAATTAGACAAGAGTTTTGATTTGTCCAATTTTTCATGAAATAGGCGAAGATGAAACATAAACGATGTGCCCAGCTGAGGTAGTAAGCCTCCGGCGGTCGCTGCCGTATCGTTTGATTTTGACATTATGTCCATGTCACTATTACTGCTGGAAAAGTCTTCTTCACTACATGGCAAGATGTGTACTTACGTGACTGCCGAGTGTTACCAAAGCGTTGTAAATAATTGTCTTGCGAACGTATAATTTCTTCTGTACTGTCACAAAGACAGCGTGCGCCCCTGAAACACTGAAGACCACGAGTGCCGTTCCAAGTTTGCAGAGAAGTTTCCTGTCGATTTTGGGCATTTTGCAGACATTAGTAATTACTAGACTCGAGAGATGGCTCACACAGCTTACACAAGCAGCCTGGGGAACTTCTTTCTCAGCAAAGACTCTACTTTATGGCAGCCCGCACTCTTTACATTGGCACCATTATTTGTTAGGACAACGAAAGTCTGTAAGTCTATTCTGCCTTGTTAAGGGCAGCCTTTAATAGCCTATAAGGAAGGAGTTATTTCGCCTCTGTAGTTTCTTTTGGATGAACTCCCAACGACTTGTCCTACATTGAATAATTTAAATAAGAACGAATTACAATGGATATCTGTACGGTCCCGGACGTGCCCTTGGGCTCATAATCCATGTAAAGCGTTCAGCTTCCGCAACTTTACTTTTAATAGCAGCTAGTGTTAGTTTCGCAAAAATAGGTTGTATACTATGCTATTCGGCAGAGAGTAATGGGTGTATTTTGTGTTTCCGTGTTTGTATATTCTTTTACTCAATGGCTGATCAGTTTTCGTCACAAGATGTAGAACCTCAACAAAGTTACATTTACTTTCATATTGGAAGTCGAATCGCCATGCACTCCTTGAGTGTTCCCATACAAAGCAGTCAATCGTAGTGTATCCGCAGTCTTCCGGATATTCTCCTGTTCTTATAACTTCCGCTGCATTGGATGCAATAATTTGCACAGCGACAGACCCTCCACATCTCGTTACTTGCATCTTCTTGTAGACCTCTCTTCAGTTTCTTTTCTGTGTAGCCTTTCTAAAAATTATCACTAATAACTCTCTTTCAGAAGTCAAACATTAGTCATGTGGCACTATAGATACAACGTGTATACTGTTAACCCTTTAAAGACGAACTTTGTTTTATATAAGGGCTCCGCGCGTACCGCGCAGTAAACACTCCATATCAGTTAAAACCAATCTGTTAATGTTGTACAAGCCAAAAGTTGCTGTTTGTTCTGATGTGCGTACAGAACACATAAACGCAATGTGAGGACTATGTAGAATTTTTGAATGTTAAATCTGGTGGTACGTAAAGTTGCTGCTAGGATTTGAAATGTTAATCATACGGCACTATACATACAACATGCACACTATTAATCATGTGGCACTTTAGATACAACATGCACACTTTTAATTGTGGGATTGTAGATACATCATGCACGCTATTAATCATGTGGCACTGTCGATGCAAAATGCAAAATATTCACAGCCAGAGTAAGGAAATAATTTCTATCTGAGTGTGAGTTCTCGTTAAATAACGGTTGCTTGAAGAGTATGCAAAGAATGGAGACTCAACAGGAGGCAGTAGCGCGTGTTTGAAATTTTGTGAGCCGTCTTATCGTGGCTAAGTGCAGCATTACAAATGAACCCAGTTCTACAGCAAATAATGTGTTAACTTTACATAAATTTTATATTAAGGCAATGTCGTGCCCAGTTCAGCCTTGAATATCAAAAATTTCATTTGGAAAAGCCATCGACTCTCCATTGCTACCGACAGTTACAGGTTACTTTCCATTATGAACGAATATTTCGCACTGGCTGGCAAAGACCGTAGCAGTTGACGGCGTCATTAAATAAAGCAATAAACGCCGTTCGAAGTAATTTATTTTGTACCTTTTTTTACGAAAATAGTAAAGAATTTTACTGCATAAGGCCTTAAATCTTTAAAGATATAAGCATGGCTTCATTGTTACACAAATCAAGACAAAAAGTGCTTGCGGACCGCACCATAAATAATACTTCCCGTTTTCTTATGTATCCTTAATGATAATGCCTTTTCGTCACTATTAGCAAAACTGGGGCTCTAAAACTAAGACAGGAGCTGTGCTGTGTTGTCACCACTTTGCGGTTCCCGAACCTGTAAGCAAAGCAGCCAAGTAGCGGGATCATTAGTGAGATGGAACTTCTGTTTACATATGGTATGAAAATTGTTTTATATAACCACTAATATAATGTATCTCTGAATAGTATTTTTGCATTAATGCGAATAAAATAATTATTCGTCATATTTCTTATCCTTTTGTTTCGTGTTTCTGAAAGTAGATCGCGAACCGCATTTTGCCATTGCTGACGTAGGGTATACATAGAAGATATCTGTCTCTTCCCCACAGCGTCCAGATCGGTTCTGGGGCCCATCCAGCATGTCGTTTATTGGGTAGTTCGGGCTCTTTTCCCTGGCGTAAAGCGACCGGGGCCTGCAGCTAATTTCTCACCTTATGTAGAGCCGAGGTTAAGAACAGGGGGAGCTGTTCCGCCTTTCCTCCATATTTCTTTTTGGCTTGCACAGGTGCAGCTTTACCCCATATAATAAATACAGGAGCTCACGTAGCTTAGTATTGTGACTAGGCTCCTGACTGGACGACTGAGGGGTCGGTGTTCGATTCCTGTCAGCGACAGGGATTTTTCTGTTTTATGGAGTGCTCAGACCGGCCATGGGACTCACCCAGCCTCCTGTTCAGTGGGCACCGTCGGCTCTCTGCCCAGGGTGAAGCAGCCTGGACATTAAATTGACCACTTAACCCCATCTAAACACGAGGTAATGAAAGCTTGGAGCTATTCCTCCACAGTGCGTTTTCATGGCGCGGAGCTTAACTAAACACAGCAAAAAACTGGCGTGTGCATTCTAGGTTAGTTGGCGGAGGTGCCTGTGTGTGGCGTCACTTGACCACTGGATAACTGCTGACTGCGAGGGATGGGAGTACACAGTAAATAATGGTTGTGTTCTTGGAATGCTATCACCGTGGCTTTGTATAACACGTACTTTTACTTCAGGTTTTGCGGCCTTGGGTGCACTTCGGGCACAATTATGAACTGCTTCCTCCTATAACAGCGGAACTGTGGCTATGTTACTTCTATTCCCAAACGGGATGGACGGAATTACTCCTCCCAACCAAGAATTTGATTGGAGACTAAAGTAACTTGTCTGTGCGGAAGTTAAAAGCGAACATCGTGTAGAACTTGCTCTCCGAAATAATCACATTCAGTGGTCTGAGTAACTTTCTGAAGTTTGAAACACATCTGCACAGTATTTATAAAATCATTCCCTACCTCAAGGAAAACACACGTGGTCTAGATTATAAAGACCCTTCTGTTAATGTTATTTTAGGAAATACTGTTTGTAAAGGCGATTGTCTTGTAGTGCGGCCTGGTAGACATTTACCGTCGTTTCGGAGTAACATAATGCAGTAAATTTGTACCAAACTACAAGAGAGAACATTCTTTGCAGTTAGCACTGTGACAACCAGAAATCTGACAATTATGAGGGTTAGTTAAAAACACACACAGACTCTGTGGGCAAGATTCAGAATGTTTTAATATTTAATCTGTCGGTACTTATACGTATCTCACTCTTCGAAAGGATTAAAAGTGTCCTGTATCCTGACAAGTGTTATTGATTAATATGAAATTTCAAGTGTTCACGGTAGTGAAAATTTAGATTGTGGCCTTTTGGGTTATGACATAATTTTGGCTAGTTGGAGGGTAACTGAAGTGTCGGAGGAACCAATTGCCTCCGTTTTAAAATACCCTTAAACGCTGGTAAGCAGGTGTCACTTTGCAGCACGGTGTCATGACGACGTGCATTGATCGTTATCATCTTACGTTAAGTTCCTATCTTTTTATATTTCTTAGGTCAGTAGTTGACAGACGTCATAATTTCGATTAATAGTAACGAACTATAATAACTTTTCAAAGTGGTCGTTCTTATTCTCATGTGAGTGTTTCTGGCTTCCTTGGACGTGATGATGAAACCCTACGTTGCATGGTCGCGGCGTTGTTTTACATTGCAGAAAGAAACACGCCGCTTTCTTTAGGAGGTTTTGCCTTCTTTTTTGATAGACCGTAGTTGGAGTTATTTGGACAGGGGAATAGTCTCGGAATTTTTGTGGTATGTTTAACTAGACTGTTAGGGTGATCAGCGAATGAAGACTTGAAAAGGATGTGGAAGGAAGCCGTCGTCGCCTAGTTTGTTACTCTTCCGATACGTACTTGGTAGGACTTGGGAAACCGATGAAAAATCTAACGTAGTACCAGATGAAGTGGAGTTCAGAGAAAGTATATTTACAAAATGGTCTTCAGAAGTACCCCTAAACCCTCGAGGACATGAAACCTAGACTTCCCGCTTGCGACGAGAAATTATTGTGATAGTAACGTCCATATGCAACGGGTCTTACAGAGGTCATGGCCAAACAGTACGAATGTCAGCATTAATGGAGCCGAAGTCGTTGCTGTGTATGCCTCAGGGACACAGTGTATCCCAAATAAAGCAGAACCAGCAGATACATTGCACGGGGCAGAGGAAGGCAGGAAGGGTATTTACCTCTGTGCCATTGTGTCTAGACCAGTTGTGTGGGGCCCATCCAATCTCTTATCCGGTGGGAACGTGGGGCTCTTTGGGGGGGTATAGGTGCTGGTGCAGTTGAGATAAACACTCCACTATATCTTTACTCCCTGAACAAAATCAGGGGTTGGACGACCGAGGACTCGTGGCTGGACTTCGGCAGGGGCAAGAAATTTGCTCTTCTGGACACGGCCAGACTGGTGCTGGGGCCCACCCAGCATCCTATACAGTGGATTCTGAGGGCTCTTTCCTCGGAGATGAAGCGGCCAAGACGTGAAGCTATCTCCGTCTAGTGCCCATAATTCCGCATAATGGTGCTTAAGTTCGACACTCTTGTCTTATACTTTTTACCGATACCGGCCACATCCATGGTCATGTGTTAACGTTTCGTAAGACATTACGGTAACATGTTAGCCCAACATCCAGGTTAGACGACCACTGTTTGACATCTCTCTTCAACTACTTATTCAGTGTATTCTTTCTCCATATCTGTTACGCATTCGTTTTTAAGACATCCTGTTGTTTAAAATCTCGAAGAGAGCACTAGTTTTCAGTTATCGGTGTAGATATGATATATTTATTGCGATACGCCCAGCGATACACGACTTGACACTCTTTGGAAAGTTAAATGATTGAATCGCGGAAAGTGTGATGGGTAGGACATATATGTGAGAAAAAGAACTCGTGTGCAGAACCGAAGGCTTCCGTGTTCGGTCCGTACCGATATCACTAATATATAACAAGAGAAGAAATGTACGTATAATGCAACGCTGCACCACGTTCGCGTAACCACTGTTGCAGTGGAAACACAATAATGCATTTTTGTGTTTTTTCCACAGTATCTCATTAACGGAACGATTTTCGGGAAAAAAAATTGTTGAAGGTAAAATGTGTGTTTTGAGTTTCTCTACCACGTTTGTCTAAAAACATTGGTCATTATAAGAATTCAGAGAGATATTATCACATGCAAGTATGTACATGGGTATTCATATAAAGTACCTGTCGGGAAAAATTCTCGAATATTAAAATATCATGAAAATGTGTCAGAGGGGGCCGAGTTGTTCCATACGGGTGCACAGACATGACGTCGCGTTTTGCAATGTTGCGAACGTGCCAGAAAATGTCGGTACGAGTAAACTTGGCTCCTTACCCTAAAAGGAAGAATATATAGACTAGGTGTGTGAGATTTGGGGTTCTTATGTTGTTGAGTATTGAAGTTGCTGTCCTTTGGAATGTGGCATCGCTTTGTCTAGTAGATCGGTATCAACGTTTCGGAGGAATTTGCTGCTTCAATTTTAGGGTTCTACCCTGAATTAAAGACTATGCTTACATCCCAGAAGATCGCAATTTGAACAGATGAAGGATGTGTGAGGACAGAGTGCTGGGAAGAGCATTCGGACCTGAGAGGGCATTATAAACTGCATGGCCCTACTTTCTAGACTTTGCATCTTACGCCCTCTATCCAGTTGCATTTCGGATTTAATACGTGAAACTATGAATCTGGTAGGTAATTGGCAGACTCCTTGGACGGGGATCAGATCATCTCAGGACCTTGGCTTACACAGAACAGAGCAAAACAAAAGAAAGTGAAACAAAGGAACCTGGATATACATCCATGCCTGGAGTCTATTTTGAACCCACATTGCCAGTGCTCGAAGACGGTGGGACACGCCTTAGATTAAATGTCATTAAGATTATAAAATAATGTAGTTTGGATCAGACAGGCATGGGAAGATTGAAAAATGCATACAGAAATTTGGTGGACAATCGGAAGAGTAGACACCACTTGGAACATATTATCATAGGCAGGAGTGTGAATACTGAGGAAGGTCATAAAGCAGTACGGTAGGAGGGTGTGTGCTGGATTAATCTGGCTTACATTGGGACCAAAGAGCGGGGTGCTATGAACACGGCAATGAACCTTGGGCTTCCATGAAAATCGAGGAATTTCCTGATTGGCTGAGCGACCCTTTCTCACGAAGGACTTTGCTGCACGGGCTTCCTTCTGTCGGTATGATGAACGAAAACGAAAGCAGAGCCTCTTAACGAAACGTAATTGATTTTCATGAAGCATGTTTTCCTGTTCTCTATTCATTCGAGTGTGTGCTTGATTGTGCCATACGTCGATATATTTGCACTTAAAGAATATCCAGATTCCTAGGGAAAATGTGATAAGGTAGCCAACAGACGGGAAAAGCCGCGTTCAGAGTTTGTTCAAGATAACAGCTTGTTGCTTTATGAGGTGGTTGGAATTAATCTATAGTATGTTTCAAAAACTGATATCCCTCATCGATCTGTGTTTTCTGTGTGAAGTATTAATAAAGAAACCTTATTCTGTGGAGGCATGATAACTAAGACAGCGTAGCTGCTAGACGACGATTTCACGGACACCTAGAATCGGAGTTCGACTCTTGTCAGTGGTAGGTTTTTTCCTTAGCAGTGCCCAGTCCGGCTGTTGGGCCGAGTCAGTCGCCTGTCCCGAATGGTACTGTGGATTTTTTCGCCAGCAAAAAAGCGACGTAGGCGTTAAACTGTCCGCACACTTATATCTGAGTTGAAAATGTGTTTACCTACTTGTATAACTCAGCCGATCCCAGCGACCTCACGGTCTAAGGCGTGGGCCTTCGGCCGAGCGCTTGGTGGGTTCGTGGGTTCGACTCCCACCGAGGGCATGGACGTTTGTAGCTTGGGAATGTTTGTGTGTTGTCAAGTAGAGGTCTCTGCGACGGACTGATCACTCGTCCAGAGGAGTCCTACCGAGTGTGGTGTGTCTGAATGTGGTCTAGAAACCGCAAACAGGAGGCGGCCTAGGCCCGATTTGTGCTGTTGCGCCATAGAAAACACGAAACTTGTATAACCCCATTTCCCATACGCCCTAATGACCTGGCGCTTAACTAGAGGGACAACTTAACCTTTCTCTCACCATATGCTATTGAGACTTTTCATGAAATCTGACGTTCCTGCTGTCGTCAGTACTTAAATATAAGGTTGTGGGCTATTAACCCTTTGAAGACGAAGCATATCTGTTTTATACAAGGACTCAGCGCGTACCGCGCTGTAAACACTCTCCACTTCCGTTATTAAAACCAGTCTCTTAATGTTTTATAAGGCAAAAGTTGCTGTTTGTTTTGAGATCTGTATAAAACACTTAAACGCAATGTGGGCACCACGTAGAATTTTTTAATGTTAAACCTGGTGGTACGTAAAGTTACCGCTAGGCTTTAAAAGGTTAACATGTAAGCTTCTGAATGGGTAACGTTTGAGGGAAACATACTGCTTCCATGTTCTGCACATGGAAGCAGCAACTTTCACGTCACCCAATATATCACGATGGAAAAATATATTGCCGGAACAATGTATAGACTGTTTTCTATGATTGAAGAGCCACAAACAGTTGCACCGTGTGCAGGAGAGCAGGAGACGTTGCTATCATTGATTCCGTCAAACACTGGCTAAGCCCAGACTACAAGAACTAGAATTTCAAAGCGAGATAACTCGTGCGTAGCATGGAATGTCGCGGACGCAAACGTGAGGGGTTGATATAACGGTTCTGGTCGTTATGGTGGAGAAATACACTTAAAATAAAATAATGCTTGGGATCGAACTAAGCCCTTCAGAAACCATATAATTACTTTCATAACGAAATACTCCGAGTACGCGGTGGCGCAGTTGGTTGAGGCACTGCGCTACAAGCCTGAAGGTCGCGGGTTTGATTCCCGATGGTGTCAGTGGATTTTTTCATTGACATAATCCTGTCGGTTGCACTATGGCCCTGGGGTCGACTCAGCCTCTAACAGAAATGAGTACCAGGAATATTTCCTGGGGGGTAAACACGGCCGGTGCGTAGGGCTGACAACCTTACCACCTTCATGTGCCGATTGTCTAGAAATCTGGGAGCCTCAACCTCCCGGAACCCTAAGGGCCTGTCCAGGCCTGTAAAGGGACTGCTTTACCTTTTTTACCTTTTACCATTCTTGGTTCAGAAATAGACCGAAACATTACGATAATATAAAATTTTATTAGTTTGAAAGGACTAGAAGTCAGAATACATCGAGTAGTTTAATTGAGCAGTAATATAGTGGCGTTGTATACTTTAATAATTGGTTTCGCATGTGCGTCAAGGAAACTTAAGTTTCGCGTCTTTGTATGTGTTCAGTATTTACTTCCAAGCGCATATAAGAATACTGCCTTGGTGGTTTTTCCCCGTTTCTGGCAGTACAGGGTGTCATAATTAACGTCCTATCTGGTCGTCATTTCTCGGCCCTTGCAAATTACACTATTTATCCTTTGAAGCCGTAGTTTGTCAAAATAATGTAATCATTAAAAATTCAGTTGTTCCAATAAAAAATTGCGTTTCCATCATAAAAGACAACTAGTTTTTGCTATTTACGGAAGTAGTCACTAGTTTTATGAAAATACGAAACACGTACACTGTGGGCGAAGTGCAGAGTTTCCTGAGGTTCAAGTAGGGGAACACATAACAGCTGACCTCTAGATGGTTAAATGCCCAGTCAGTTAGTGTGTTTGAAGAAATAAACAAGTAATTCCACGTGGGGAGAAATTGGTAGGGTGTCAAGTAGTAAAGTATTTCCGCGTGTGTATGGACTGTGAATTTCACAAAAGCCAATCAGTTTATACAACTCTGTATCGATTGAATTAAATCTTCCCTCTTACGTAATGCTCCAAGCGAATATATTCCCCATATTTCCTGTAAGATTAGCGTATCTGCCTCGCTTTTGTTATCATTGGTCTAATGGTCTGGCTAGAAGTGCGCCATCGGATCGCTGAAACCTATTTTTTATATTCAGTGCAGGCTTTGTTGTACTTGCAGTTTGCTATGCGCAGTCCATCTTACACGCCGTAGCGTTTTAACTTCTTATGCTCCAAACCAGGGAAGCGGGTGAATTCACCGCCCGATCACGTGTCCCTGCAGTGTTCTTTAGCGCATGTGTCAATTTTGAACATAGGCACAGAATTCAATTCTCACCACTGTCACTTTATGGGGTTTTATTTCTGTATGACCTGCCGTCAGACCTGGATTCGCCGCAGTTTGAAGTCTTCGTTCTTCTGCAATGTTACGCAGTGTTTATTGATAGTTAGTTACCGACGTTTCGGGACAGTCTCTCGGTCCCATCCTTACGAGTCGCGCAGTCCAAGAACGCTGCGTAACAACGCAGAAGAGTGAAGACCCCATTTACACCGCGGCTGAAGCGTGGAACCTCGCCACAATTTGTTGGTGAAAAATGAATGGACGTAAGCACCAAACAATGTGATAAAATAAATAAGTAAATATATAAAAATGTGTAACCTTCGTGACGTAAATTTCAACACTGTTTAACAACCGTGAAGGGCTTCCGGATCCTGTATTACAGTTGGGTAACGAAGTCACCGGATTGAGCAACGTACGGTATCTGCCTGTAGCAATAGAGAGCCTATGCTAATGCAATTTAACTTGACCGTGTTTAAGTAGCATTACTGCGTGCCTATTTGAAACCAATAACTGTTCATCTAAGAATAACATATTTGCAGTTGAAGTAAATGCTGCACATTTAGGCACAATTTACTACCGGTCTTTTTACTGTCGTGATATTCTTAAACGAGTATATATTTCGGATTTATGCTGAAGGATGGCTGCGAATCCCTGCAGAGTGTGTGTGTGTGTGTGTGTGTGTGTGTGTGTGTGTGTGTGATATTTGTACATTGAAACGCGATTTACTTTCGTTCTCCGAATTTCTGGCCAATATATGCTACAGAATGCACCAATAAAAAAAGGAGACCATATGCTCGTTAAATAAGCTGTGTGGCTGCAAAGTGTTTACAGTATAAAATCAGCACGTTCCAGATACGTAGAACAATCATTGCTGAGTACACATGGGAAAGAGCTGCTCACTCATTTAACCTTTTAAAGACTAGCAGTAACTTTACATACCACCAGGTTTAACATTAAAAAATTCTACGTGGTGCCCACATTGCGTTTATGTGTTTTGTACGGTTCTCAGAACAAACAGCAACTTTTGCCTTATAAAACATTAAGAGACTGGTTTTTATAACCGGAGTGGAGAGTGTTTAGAGCGCCGTACGCACTGAGTTCTTATATAAAACAGACACGCGTCGTCTTTAAAGGGTTAAGAAGAGCGTCTTGTAATTTTGATGACTGCTTTGTTAAGCCACAGTTTTAACGCTTTTTAAAACTATTTTCATGTTCTTAAATGAGTACAGCTGTCGATTTCAAATTCACAGTCAATGGTGCCACTTGAACATACCTTAACGCGTAGGTGCACCAAGAATTTTTCTTGGGGGGGGGGGGGGCTGACGTTGAGGTTATGTATAATTTATATATGATTTTAAAAACTATGTTACGAAAATCATGTCAAACTGTCCAAGCTGACATCTAGTTGTGTTACAGGGAAAATTAAAACTAACTGAAAAAAGAAAATAATCTACATATTTGTAACTTGTTGTGGATATTTATTCAAACATCCGCATAATTTCATCATCCAACCTATATCTTCAACAAATCACTACGTCATTATCGACTCAAGACAAGAAGGTGTATTATAAGATTTTTAGCATCAATACCAGCACCGTTTTTTAATTTTTAATGCTTCATATAATGATATATGTGTATCTCCCTGATGATGGTGAATACACCGAAACATGTCGGAGGCGTAAAATAGACTGATGTAAGCTATATACTATAATTTGTACATTTGGTTGGTTTTTTAATTATAAATTATTTTTAATGTACGGAGATGAATGATATAAAAATCAGCCCAGAACTTACCAGGATACAAAACTGACATGTTTCCGGCTGTAGAATCACATAATCGTGCGGGGATTCACTGTTACAGTCATCGCGTATTGTACAAGGTTTTATAAACACAGCGACACTGCTGCTCTCTGTCGTAAGTTGTACTCAGAAAACACGACGCCAATCAACAGCCCTTCCGGTGTTAATACCTTTTGCTTACATTTGTGTATCTTTTAAACTTCTGTGAGGTTAGCATCTAAAGTTCTGAGCCGATCACCACTGCGGTAATGGATCTTATATATTGTAGATATAAGATGATAAGGTGCTGAATTATGCACCACGTCATGAAGAGTTATGGAGAAGTGAAGACAGCCGCATGTGTTCTTAACTTCGGCATTAGATGGAGGAGAATTGTCAGTTTTGCGCCTCGGCCGCTTTAGTGCTGGAGAAAGAGCCGCTATTGTCCATTGGGTAGGGAGCTGGGTGGTCCCCGGTGCCATTATGGACCCTTAATGGAGAGCAAAATCTTTTCTCTTGCCGGGAATCGAAACCTGATTCCCTGGTCGTCCAACGCATAGTCTGGTCACTTCACTGACGTGTAAGGTGTACGGTGCAAATCGCGAACGCTGATCCAGAAATGCTGTGGCTTATCATGGTTTCTGTCACTACATACAAGAGACAAACGGCCCACGATTGCTGCTGTAATTTTCTTGACTTATAGCCACCTGTACGGCTAGTTTGACTGAAATTCTGATACAGCGTCGCCAAATAATGTACGAATAAACAAGACTAAGGTGTGATTAGTTTATGAAATAATTATTTCATTTCGACGACATTAAAAGAAATTACGAACTTTTAATCGCTCATTAAAAGCATAGAATAAGACAAAGACCTAATAAATGGTAGTATGGTCTCCTGAGGTGTGACACTGTGGAACTGGTAGGTGGTAAACGTGCGTGTCATGGTATGCTTAAGATGGCGGCAGCAGATTCCTCCGGAATATTGCTACCAGCTACCGGAGTTCGTGGTGACATCAATTCAGGAAAACGCTGTAAGCAAACGCGTCGGTTTGAGAATAGGTCTGTGATATACAGAGACACAACAGAGTGAGCTTTTGTTCATCTGATGGTGGAAATAAAGCCAATTCCCTGAAGGCGGAGGTTGTGAG
Organism: Coptotermes formosanus; assembly: GCA_013340265.1. Lineage (NCBI taxonomy): Eukaryota > Metazoa > Arthropoda > Insecta > Blattodea > Rhinotermitidae > Coptotermes > Coptotermes formosanus. Next base: position 1,165,646 of record BLKM01008356.1, on the reverse strand, counting down.
TAACTGAGACCGTGGATAAAATGCAAAAGAATGGTCTTAATGTGTGACGCCAACAGAAAACGTATACTTGGTTTGTGTGTCACATTAGAACGTTTCCAACTGTTGTTACGAAGCGTGAATCGTTGTGAGTGTCACTAAACTCTCGAAAGAAATCTTCACTGCCACATTCAGGAACACCGCGCTGCATATTTGGAACTTGATTTCCGTTATTCTCGTATAGCGGCACTGCTGGTTATTGGACCGTCTCATCTATCTTCTGATTCTAGGTCAGACTTTTACCCTGTCTTACATTGCTTCATTACTTTATTAGCTACTGTTCTAGACAGGAAGATGGATCTTGCTCTAGGGGTACCAAAACTGTGAGCTAAAGTGCTTGAGAAATTTCATTCCTTTCAGGGTTTAGTAGACTCTAATACGGCTTTAAGATTTCGTGGTTTCTACAGTAATTCCGTGAAAACTGTCCATAATTTTCGAAACAGGTTACGTCAACTTGTTTCTACTCCTGCAGTTTTTATGGGTGTACCAAGCTGGCTGAGATTACACAAAACCGCGTATAAAACACTACGGAAGAATTTTATAAACAATCAAAAGTTATCTATGTTGATTTTTTTAAAGCAGTTCAAGAATTACAGTTTTTATGGATGCGTACAGTCCAAATACGAGTAAGTATATTTTGCGGTGTAAGCCTGCTGTGGTTTACATTATTATGTATAAGCTTGCCCTTGGTAATGTTCCTTATTATGGAACATGTCGGTTTTGAAAGAGAAGGTATTTTAATATTGTTGTATTTTGGTGGTCATTATATTAATTAAATCTTATATGTCCATTATGCATATTCACATTAGGGTTCGCTGATGGCGTACGTTATCCACAAACAGAACTACACCATTATTAAATGAACGGAGCCGTTCCATGAAAGCAATAAGCCACCACGTTTAATTTGTCTCAGCCCATTATCCTCAGGAATGACAGTTCAGGGTCATACGACGAAGAAAACATATTAACCATTTGAATTTGTCGTGAGGCTAGTGTCATGAAATATATGTTGTTCACCCAATAAACCATGGAAAATATTTTTTGGGCAGAAGAACTGGCAATGAGGCCAATGGAGTATATACGTTTGAAAGCGCTTGGCATGTGCTTGTCACTTTTACCATCAGTTGCGGGCAGATATGCCGCAATACATACGCATTTCGTTTCGCGCGCAAACGTCATTATGTTGGCGACCTTGTCCTGAAGCGGAAGTCAGCAAACTCGAACAGTGACCGTGCGTCCAAATAGATTTTCCCGGCCAGAAATTGCACGGGAGTGCCTTGCATTGGGTGATCGTGTCCCACCGTATCAAACAGTCGCAGGATGGATGTAGACATTCAAATGTGGAAGAGTGCCAGCTGCTGGCTTGCATCGCAGTGGACGTTTCATGTCGGTTTGCACGGTCATGTCAGTGGCCATAGTAACTGAACAGTGCATGGATGAAGACGGGCACTGGACTGTGAAGGAATTAGCCGAGCATGCAGTTGTTTCTGAGTACATTGCTCTGAATTTTACGACAGGGCTTGAAAACGCACAAAATTGCTGCAAAGTGTGTGCCACATCATTCAGATGAGGTGCAACAACGGAGACATATATCCGTTTGGTTGGATTTCATCGCGAAGGAGACGACATGTTAAATCGGTTAACTGCAGTCAAGAGAACGCAGGCAAGGGGCTACCTTCCGGAATTAAAATGACAGTTACCCGAATGGTGTCAACCAGTCACCACGCGAACACAGGGGGCGCAAAAATCCATTGAGCAAACATTACTCAAAACAAATTTCACATTATTGTCTATACCGTGCATTTTGTTATCAAGTTACTGTCTAAAAAATTTCAACGCCATACGCCATACATTTAATGAGTTAAAGTTATTACAGAGTCAGTGTACATTCTGACATGTTTCGGTGGCAGCCACACCACCATCATCAGGGAAAGTTTACCTTGTAAGCTGGAACACCGCCGTTATAAAACACTTTATCTTGTTATGCACTCGCGGTAAAATTCACTTGACGACAATCATCAGCGTAAATCTTGGTAAACACTGAATGTTCAGTGGTGTTCAAATTATTGAACACTAACACCCAACACACAGTAATAGTAAGTGGATGTCGCCCAAGATGTACAAGTTGTGGCAGCAGTTGGCACTGTGGCAGCCAAATAGTTAAATTCTAAACTTGTTGTCTCTGCGGGCCGGGATAGCTCAGTCGGTATAGCGACTCGCTACGGGCTGGACGGTCCGGGGATCGAATCCCGGTGGGGGCGAGATTTTCCGCAGCCGTCCAGACCGGCCCTGGGGCCGTGTCTCTTTCCCGGGGGTAAAGCGGCCGGGGCGTGGGGCTAGCCACCCCTTCCCCTCCTCGTGCCGAGGCACACGAACGGGTAGAACTATACCTCTGCTCCCCCTCTTGGGTTCTCAGGGCCTGTTATAGGGTGAACCTTTACCTTTTACTTGTAGTCTCAATGAAACACTAAAGGTCTGGAATAGTCCTGTAAGAAGTTCAATTTAAGAAACTCTTGTGTAGAGTAATGTTTCAAAAGTCAAGCCGAAAGACAGTGAAATTGTTTTGCAAACTAAAAAGTCACAGCGAACCTCACTCTTGACTCGCCATTTCGGTTCCATTGCGCCATGTTTCTTGCACTTCATCAGTTTCATCAATCTAGTTTGTCGTAAACGTGTCCCACCATGTTTTTTTGTTAATGTCTTCATTTTATATGTGTGAGACCTTCCTTCCAAACCGGAAGCGCTCCGGAGTAAAAGAAATGTTGGGAAGCAGGTGACTGGGGTAATATTTTTAGTACATCCGTTCAGATAACAGGCCTGTGGTAGATTTACCTTAAGCCATGACATGATTGACGTGCAAAATGGTTATTCACGAAGTTTGAAGAATTATGTATTACGGTATAAAAGCAGTGCTGCATAAATACTTGTTGACAGACACAACAATGGCGGTAGATTTTCATGGTTCACTAAACATACAAACACGTCTCCTTTTATGCTGCTTGGTATAACTTATAAACAATTTGTATTGACATCAAAACATTTCTCAGTCTGGTGGTATGGCATATTACAATATTTTTACGTACACCAGTCGCAAAGTCTTCTGATCCAATATCTATATGGAAAATGAGAGACGTAAGATGTATAAGAACGGAAGCAAGAGAAAGACAAAGGAGAAGTGAAAGACTCGCTTCTGTGGAAAAGAGCATTATTTTGTTAGCAGGTTTACAGGTTTCTCCCGCTCGTCCTTCTGATGGGGTTAGTATGAAAATGAAAGTGAAGATGAAGTAGTTAAAATGCTGACAGCAGTGGCTTGAAATAAGTGTCGCGGAATTCTGATTTTTATTTCTGCCTAATGTTAAAGTGCATTATTTCGAAAATTAATTTGACTTTTAAAGGAATGGCGTTAATTTTGATGAACTTAAATTGGGAGAGCTGCAGAAGAAGCATGCAGTAACCACTTGCAATTTTGGGAATCTTCCCAGCGTTTTCTTGAAGACAAGGGAGAACCAAGAAAACCTGTCGAGATGGTCGACTGCAGGACCGTCACTGACTTCTAGCCAGCAGTCGAGCTACAAATAAATCCCTGGTGTCCTTGCTTTATTAATAATTCAAACTATGTATTATGTACAGGGTACTGATACTTCCAGTTAGCCTACTTCACAAAACACGAGTACATTTTTTATGTATTACATTCGGAAATCTGTATCGTTGCCTGTTTTCTGCAGCAGACCTAACAGAAAGCAGCCAAAAATGTTATGACACGTACCTCCACTTTCCCATCAGTATACACGCTAATCACTGCTGTTATACTGATGTGCAAGCCTTTCGGTGGAGCTACTGGACGTGATTCTAATCCCCATTTGCAATTTTTTATTTGAATTGGCGGTCTAGACCGCGGACAGTACACGATACCTCTCAAACGGAGGGTGAAACCTAGGGCACATTGACACTTAACCGTATAAACGCAACCATAGTGTATCCAGACTATTCTCCCTGAAGATGGCACAGCAGGGTCGAAACATGTAGGAGACTTTCACGAATAAAGACTGTATATATTTTAGTGCATCAGTTGCTGTTTATTATTTCGTATGATACAGTGCACGGGCATGGAACATATTAAATTTAATTTAATAACTTTACAATAATTCCTTTTTAAAATTTTGACTACTGTATAATGTGGTATGAACAAGGAAAGCATCTAAATCCTGGGCGAAGAAAGAGTACTTCCGCGTGTAATCTAATATAGTGTGTCACAAACTTAGGATATATTTCTATATGTCATATTGCAAGCCTTTGTTTAAGTTTATAAGCAGAGTTGCCTCTTTTTCGCCAAGGATATGATTGTGCATATACAGTTCTCTCGCATGTGTAGGAGAAATGTGCTGTTTCTTTTCAGAATAACTCCCTGATGATGGCATCCCCGTGCCAAAACACGTAGGATTTTTATACTTGATCTTGAATGTATTTTATTAAATTGGTTAATGTACTGCCTGCTGTTTTTTTGTTGAATGCTTAGATACTGTGTCGCGTTGATTCTTTACCTCTTTAGCATTTGTTACGGTATACGTAACGCTAATTCAACTGGACATCACTTTTAACATTTGAATTACCACCCAACAGCATCTCTGTATTTATCATTGCAGCAGGTTAGATTAAGTAAAATCTTTTTCCCACTCGCAGAACTTCAGTTCACACACGATTCACGAATCACACTGCGTTTCTTTCGTTGTATGGAGAAATATATCAAAAGTATTTTCTGGACCAATGATAACGTGAGATCACACGACCCTTCAACGTGCATAGTCTTACCGTAATGAAGTACATTCCATGATTTAAGTCCTAGTTTTTATTTCATGACCTCGCACACAACTTACAGCTTTCTTTTGGCTGTAAGATTGTTCTTCTTAAATCATTGGCGTGTTGTTGTGTGTAGCACTGGTATGTCGCATTCTCAGTACTGCAAGAGCAGGCAGACAGGCAGACATGCATGGCCTTTCCTTTGCTAAACCTGATGACCTCAATATGTCTGTCTGTGCGCGCGCAAAATGTCGAGGGTTGAATTATATTCACCATGACAGTTGCTAACTTTTATGAACAGAATTACTCGTTCTCGATGTCCATATGGCCCTCTGTCCAGGTAAATAATAACAGGTTACTTTTCTTTTTCCCCTGTAACAAGGAGCTGGGATAGCTCAGTCGGCATAGTGATTAGGCTACGGGCTGCACGACATAGGAATCGGAGTTTGATTCCTGACGGAGGTAGGAGATTTTTCTCCTCAAAGTGTCAGCACCGGATCGAGGCCCAATGTGGCGTATTATGTAATGGGGACCGTTGCCCCTTTTCCCAGGATAAAGCGACCGGGGCGTGAAACTGACTACTTCTTTCGCCGCGATCAAGAATGTATGGAGCTGTACCTTCACTCGCCGATATGCCTTCATGGCGTGGTGTTTAACCCTTTAAAGACGAAGCGTATCTGTTTTATATAAGGACTCAGTGCGTACCGCGCTGTAAACACTCTCCACTTCGGTTATAAAAACCAATATCTTAATGTTTTATAAGGCAAAAGTTGCTGTTTGTTCTGAGATCCGTACAAAACAGCAACTTTTGCCTTATAAAACATTAAGATACTGGTTTAACATTAAAAAATTCTACGTGGTGCNAAACATTAAGAGATTGGTTTTTATAACCGAAGTGGAGAGTGTTTACAGCGCGGTACGCACTGAGTCCTTATATAAAACAGATACGCTTCGGTTATAAAAACCAATATCTTAATGTTTTATAAGGCAAAAGTTGCTGTTTGTTCTGAGATCCGTACAAAACACATAAACGCAATGTGGGCACCACGTAGAATTTTTTAATGTTAAACCTGGTGGTACGTAAAGTTACCGCTAGGCTTTAAAAGGTTAATTAAGCTCTGAGATTAAATCACAGGTAATCACAGACTTCCTTCTTGCTGTTATATTATGACGTCGGTACGTCAGGACTGTACCAGCGATGGTAGGATGGTTGTGCATAAAGGATCTGAAAGCAAGCGGTCATGGCCTAATCCAGACGGGCTGCTGTCCAGCCGTTTTGTGGAGGGACGTGTGAACGTTATGAAGAACGTTGGGATTGGAGGTGTGTCAGTCGTGATTCGAACAGGGCATCTCCAGGGTATTGTTCTCGACCGTTACCACCACACGACTCTCCGCGCTGTCCAGGTGCTGAAAATAAACCACCGGTACAGTGAATTTGTGTTTTAAAATGGCAGTGTTAGAAATGAATTAGCAGGTCAAGTTGTCCCTGTGTTTAATTTAGCACTGCTTCTTTAAGGCACATGGAGAAGTGGAGGTAAAACAACACATTCTTAACCATGACAGGAGATGGAGTTGTGATCAGTCTTATACTCCGGTTGCTTTATCTCCAGGGAAGACTTCCCACACTCATGGGATTCGAGGTTGGGTCGTCCCACCGGCCGAGTGACGGTCGGGACGTTTTGGAGAAGAAAGAAGTGTACTTTATATTATTCATCTCCATGCATTTACAACAATTTGTAATTAAAAATCAACTGAATGCCCAATTGTAGTATATTTGTAGTAGAATAAAATAGACTGGTAGATTATATGCTACAATTGTGCATTCGATTGGTTTTTAATTATAAAGATAAATGTACTGTTCCTGCCGGGAATCGAACACTGGTTGTCCCTTCATCCAGCCCACAGAATGATCGTCACAGTGACTGATATACTGAATTATGTAACTTTAAACATTATTTCGTAAGCAGGCATAGTTATATTTGTATTGAATATTCTTAGAAATCTGATAGCCCTAGCTCCATTTTTGCGTTAGTTATCACTGGCAAACCGATTGCTCCGAGTAAATAAAGTTGTTTGCACGGCCACGACTTGTTAATTTTAAACAGATATGTCTTATCAGAAGCTGCATATTTTTTTTCGAAAATCTGTTACCGTGGTTTCATGACCCCGTATTAACCTTTTAAAGCCTAGCGGTAAATTTACATACCACCAGGTTTAACATTAAAAAATTCTACGTGGTGCCCACATTGCGTTTATGTGTTTTGTACGGATCTCAGAACAAACAGCAACTTTTGCCTTATAAAACATTAAGAAACTGGTTTTGTAACCGAAGTGGTGAGTGTCTACAGCGCGGTACGCACTGAGTCCTTTTATAAAACAGATACGTTTCGTCTTTGAAGGGTTAATTGGCGCTAATGTCGCTCTGACCTTGGCGATTTCTTACGTTGCCCGTGTTTTGTTACCAAGTAGGCAGTGTACGAGTTAAGGTGACCCCGAATGTTATAATGTTCATACTGAAGATGAAAGGAGACACGAACAAAGGCAGCTCGGTGATCTCGTAAGTCTGCTTTCTTTTTCTTAAGAAAAGAAAGTAGGTTAAAATGGAGATGCAATTCTTATCGTTAGGTTTTATTTTCAACGCGATAGCATTAGGTGTAGTAAACTTACATGCATTTTTGTAGTTCAAAGTGTAAGCTACAGTGTGAAGTACACGTGTGCTGCATATTGTGCAATATGTTTATTAGTTACGTGTGTACTCGCAACGGGCTATTTATTCCTAAGCTTTCGAAGTCTCAGTTTTGTGAAAATTTTATTTAAAAGTTCAGTTTCTAAATCAACAGAGGATCCAGTCCTTCTGCACTTCAAAGACCAAACGGTTATCGCTTTAGAGGGAAATAACCGTTACTTGCATTAGAATCGTACAAAACACGTTACGTTGGTAAAACGCATGGGGGGGGGGGGGGTTTCAATGTTAAAGCGTGTGGTGCCACTGTGTCGTGATGTTCTTTTTCAGTACAGTTTTTAAAACGTATGTGTTCTGGTTCTCACGGATGGTGTTGTTCATGTCCTAATCTTCAGGGTTTTGACAAGCTGTAGTGTTGTAATTTTTACACCGACGTTTCAGAGAAACGTACTACCTTCATCTTGAGGTTTAAACGAATTGTGTCCAAGTAAATGCTTTAGTGATCTGGACGGGAGTGCGGGAGAAGTCAGTTGGTTTTGTGGGTGAGTTGCAAGAACTGTGGCTGAATGTGATGATTCCATTCAACGCACTTAATTCTACAGTTCAGTAGAATAACATACCTTGTATGCAGTATTGTACAAATGTCAGTTAGTCTACACATGCTCCAGTCTCGTCTGTCTGTAATTTAGTTGAAGGCTTCAATTCAACTTAGTCCTAAATTTGCTGTTATTGTTCAACTTAAGTGTCATTGTAAAATTTTGCTATTTTCCTTTCACGTTACCCTATCTTGCAAGGTACTTAATGCCATCTTTCAGGAATCATACGAAGCGAGCCAAGGCTCATTACATGATCCATTCAGAGTTCAGATGATGAATAATGTTCATCATACTACATTAACGAAAGAATTGGAAGTGCATTTCTATTCAGTGCTGCCCGATTTCCGAAAGTGTTGCTTGTTAGAATGTTTCCGGGCTTCGCCCGTTTTTTCTTATGGTAAGTGCAACATATAGTAGAAAATGAGTATGGGGCATTGGTGGAATGATACTGACGGGAAAACGGAAGTATTTGGAGAAAAACTTGTCCCAGTGCCAATTTGTCTACCACAGATCTCACGTGGACTAGTCTGGGGTGGAACCTAGGCCTCCGCGGTGGGAGACTGACGACTAACTGCCAGATCCTAAGGGACGAACAGTGAGGGTTTGAAACGTCTGTGATGAAGGTGTTTTATCAAACTGGCACATGTATTCAACATCTTCCACCATCTTGCTTTGGTCAAAGAAAAGTTTTGGAAATTGGTTCTTGTTCTTTCGTCAGGGAAAACTGTGAATCCTACTCTGCTGGATCCATTAGCCGGTGCTAACATAAATCACAACGGACAGCTTTAATATGTAGTGGCATTAATACATTTGAGTACATTTTGGAACAGGTCACTGATATCAGCTTTTTAAATAAAGGTGTTGAAGTAACGGGTGGATGGAGAAAATTACAAGATGAGGAGCTTTATAATTTGTACTGTCCACAAAATACTAGTGTGATGAAATTAAGGATGAAGTGGGTGGGGAATACGGCTCGCAGGAAATAAGAAATGCGAGGAAAATTTTCGTTGTTTTACGCGGAAAATCACTTTAGTGTCCTTGGTCTAAATTTGAGGATCATATTAAAATTAATTTTAAACAAATAAGAAGGTTATGGATTGGATTCATGTGGCTAATCGTAGGAACCAGTGCCGGGATTTGTTTTAATGGCTGAGCATCTGTCAGCCTATCACGAACGGCAGGAATTAGCGGTAACGCTGTGAGCTTGTGTTCGGAAGATGCCGGGTTCGAGCGTTGGCCAAGACGCTAGCTGTCCCCTTTTTAGGCGCATTTGCAGTGCGCATTATGAGGTAATGTGAAAAAATATGGTAGAGCCAGACAGGCCACAGATGACAATATGGCCTAATACGGCGCATAAGCGTTGCATGCTGGATAACTAAAGCTACACACACACACACACACACACACACACACACACACACACACACACACACACACACACACACATGACATCAACAGAATGTGTAATACTTATTGCTTTTCCACGGCAACAATGGTTACGCGAACGCGTCTCAATGTTACCTTTATACTTACATTTCCTTCTTGTCAGTTTTTTGTTCTAACTCCTAAGTCCTTTGTGCATTATGTAGTTAGAGTTACTGACAGCATGTTTAAATAACTGGTACATAAATGAAAATTAAATCTTATTCGTTTTAGTCACTGCTGTCTGCCTTGTACATATACATAACTACTGTGACGGTGAGCCTCAGCTTTGTGGATGTGCCTTTCGAAATGTGCTCAAACAAGCGTCGAAAACTCGTCTGGTCGTATAAAATCCTGTAACGGGCAGACAATGGCTTTTTGGTCATTATAAGTTTACTACCATTCCACATTCTTGTCCTCCAAAATAAGCCATCTCTTTAAGGAACTAGTTTCTTGCAAAGGGCTGTGTGCCAGTGTTCTGGTCCCAAATCAAGCGGAACCCATAAAAACACGCCACGAGGTTCAGTCATAAATAAAGGAAACACATGATAAATGAGATAGAAAAGCGATCGATGTAGAGTGAAGGATGCATTTGAGAGATCCGCGCTGAATAGTGTAAAAAGTGGGGCCCTACACCTCGTGGTCTTCGTCTTGCAATTCCTTCCGCATATCTGAATATAATCCATTTGGCACAGATTAAAAGAATTGATAGGGTACACGGTTCATGAGCCATAAAATATAGCACTTCTCTGTTACAAACGCTGTTTAAACTAAGGAGGGGAAAGATTATAGCGTGTCATAATATTTGTACAGCAATACCGTGCCATTCGCAAAGGTGAGGTTAGGGTATGTTTGTCAAAAACACGGCAGTTTGAAAGATCTGTGGCCTTTTGGAAGATGTGGAGTAAGGGGAAACCTGGATATTGTTAAGACGAACAAAATGCGGTATGATGCAAATGGTGAAGTAGAAGGTACATAGATTCAGATTGTGTTTAAAAGGGTTCACACTTTCGAAGCCATATGTTATTGCAAGTGTTCATTGAAGTCACTCACGTACACGTATTTCACAGAATACATCCATCCATCCCTCGCACTGTATGTCTCAGGACCTTTCATAGTCCTTACCTCTTCTACCTACCCACAGTAGGTGTCGAGGTTGTTTATTTTCATTTGATCACACTCAGACACGCACCACAGTCTGTAGGACTCCTCTGGACGAGGGATCGGCCCGTTACAGAGACCTCTACTTGACAACAGAACCACTCACAAGAGACAAACATCCATACCCCCAGTGGGATTCGAACCCACGATCCCAGCAAGCGCTCGGCCGCAGACCTACGCCTTAGACCGCGCGGCCACTGGGATCGGCTATATCTGAGGACCTAATTTGCTTGTTTTAGTGGACGTGGATAAGTGTAAATAATAGTAAATTTAAATGAAACACAAAGAGAAAGCTCTTCAGTTAAACAGTTAACGTTAATTTGAATGAGAAAGTGATTAGGACGGTGGCCACATTGAGTACTGTAATGATCGCTAAGCAGCCATTAACTTGCATGCTAATTTAATACAGTCAGTTAATTCTCGTAGTACGGCAGTATAGCCTTGACACACGTAACTGTGTTGAAAAACGTTGCCATATACTAAACTTCCGGATCAGTTGGTTATCATTCTTTAAGATGAAGGCGAGACATGGTGAATAACTACAAATCAGTTCTGGAATCATGCAGAGGAGAATGTTCTTCGAATTGCGATGCCTCTTATGTGCCCGCAGACACTCCACTTGGGTAGCCCGGATGACTCAGTCGGTATAGTGACTAGGCTACAGCCAGAACACGGGACTCGGCGGCAGAGGCAACAGAGGTTTGTGTCTGAAAGCGTCCAAACTGGCGCTGGTTCTCACTTAGGCTCATGTCAAATGGATACTGGGGACTCTTTTCTTGGAGTAAAGCGGCCGGCGGCGTGAAGCTGACCACTTATCTCGATCTAGTGCTAAAATGAAGCGAGGTACACAGTGTACGTATAATGTAACATTATGACACGTTCATATAACCACTGTTGTCATGGAACGTAACGATGCATTCCGTCTAGTGTTGTTGAGGTACAGAATATGTATGCAGTAGTGTTTGTACTTACGCCGCTGTCTTAATACAGTAACACCTTTTGGCTCGATGTAATCGATTATATGGAGATTTTATGTTTCTGCCAAGAATATAAACCCACTTAGATCTTGGACTGTCGTTATATAGATGCAGAGTCTGTTCCTACCTCACAGAGAACACCGCGTGCTTCTTTAGAGCATTTACCTTTTGTTCTTCCAAAAGCAAGAATAGGGTGTTCATTTTGAGGTACGAACTGAATCTTTATAAACTTTGCTTGGTACATCCCGTTGTGAAATATATAAACTAAAATAAATAAATAAATAAATAAATAAACCGTCAATCAAAACACGTGTACATACGGTTATTTGCTATAACTTTGTACGTGTTTCAGCCTCTTTTGGCCATCATCGTATAACTCAACACAAAATTTACTGGGAGGAAGGATAATGGCGAACATACAATTTTAAAGTTACGGTTAAATCTTATTCTAAACTTAAAATTTTATATTTGCAATTATTCTTCCTCCTAGTGACATTTGTGTTTAGATATACGGGTACATGATGACGGCAAAAAGAGGCCGAAACATGTAGTATAAATTTATAATAAATAACCGTATATAGAAGTGTTGTGATTGACGGTATATTTATTAATTTTAGTTTGAATTTTTATATACAAGATAAGCAATGCCAATAATGGTATCAGTATTGGAAACGTTGCCACGGAAACGCAAGAATGCATTCCTTTTACATTGTTGCTTTATGTATGTGACTGTCAGTAATGCTTTTCTGGCGATTTTATGTCGTCGGCAACAAAATATACTTGGATCATAAAAGTCCCCGTTATCAAATTTCATGAAAATCCATCCATTCGGAGCCGAACTGACTCATACGGACGGACAGACAGACGTGACGAAGGTAATAAGTGCTTTCTGCGGCTATGCGAACGCGCCTAAAAATGCATGGAGCTATACGTCAGCATCTTTTCATGTCTTCCATGGCGTGGTGTTTAATTAAGCAGAGAAACAACTTCACCTTTGCACTGTAGTTTGGTTACAATTGCTGCTAGCCTCACAGAGCATATGACGTGTTTGGATGGGAGCATGTCTCATACGTTGCTGCAGTGAAGGTGCATTCTTGGTGTGTGTGTTTTGAAATGCCACATGTGAGTGGCGTTAGCACTGCTAGAGAAATTCTTGGCCTTGTCCTGCGAAAGGTAATGAACATGTGGAGTCCGTTTCTCGCATGACTGACCGCTTGGAACAGGCGCTGTCTCTTCGTTCGCCATTTCATGATGACCGTTTTAAACAAATCTGTGTTACGCAACACTGTTGTGTCCTATCTGTTAAAAAGGAATATTGATCCGCGTTTGACCTAGTTTCTATCATCAGTTAAAGTTTCCATGAGAATAGTGTTTTTTTTTCTAATTTATGACTGTTTCTGCAAAACAGAAACTTTTGAAGTGTCCACATTTATATTCTGTAATTAATTAAAAAGCTATACAGCCCTTTTCAGATTTCAAGGGGAAATTGTTAGAATGAAATTCCAAAAAATTCTTCACTTCAGTACCTTGAGAAATTCTGCAAAAGCAGCTACGGTGAACTGAACTTGATACAGTAATGCTAGGAGTTAGGTGGTGCCGCTACCCAGAGATCATTTTTTCGGCAAAAGCTGCCATCGTAAAACAGACTGAAAACACCATTTCCAGTACGAAGAGCTTTCTGTATTCATAATTGCTGGCTAAGATGCAGAGGACCTAAACTTAGCATTCCGTGTGTATGGCTTTTTGGTGTATTTGAGGCCGCTGTCAGTAGCTTATACCACCGAATTGATTGGTGATGCAGATGGAAGCCGTTACAGGTAAAGGCAATATTGCAAGTATTTAAGATCCTCACGGCGGTGTGGAGGTGTGTGTTCTTCTGTAGTGTAACGCTGCGTTACTGGCTATTGGGTTACAGATTTTTCGAGACAACGCAGTCTTTTCATCTTAAAGGGTCTCACTGTCCTACAAGCACGAGGACATTTCGACCTTTGAAGATGAGAGCATTACGTTCTCTTGAAACGTCGGGAACCCAATAGCCAGTGAGGCAGCGGCATATCGTAGAAGTACGGATTCCTTACAGGCAAAGTTGTCCCTGTGCACGCCATAACGGCAAGTGTGGGAGCAGAGGTATAGCTCCACACATTCATAAGCTCGACACTAGGTGGAGATGAATGGTCAGCTTCATGCCTCTGCCCATAGCCGCCGATGCTCATCGAATAGGAGGCTGTGTGGGTCTCACAGCATGTGTGGACGCTGTGAAATAGAGACAAATCTATTGTCCTTTCCAGTACCCGCGCAACTTCCAGCCCGTAGCCTGGTCGCTATTTCGGATATGCTATCCGTCTCTGGAGCGAAGCAGTCGTGGCGTAATTTCAGTTATTATACCGAAATCTGTCGGTGCTGAATAACTCCACGAATGTTCGTACGTGCATTACAGAATAAACAGCGATTACTTCCCTAAATAGCATTCATTGACTGGTCTTTGTATTGAAGTCACTGTATCTGTGTAGGTTTTGTAGTGGACGGACTGACACTGTGACAGGTGTCCTTCGAGTTATTGGTGTTTACCCCTGTCAGTATAATTCCACCAACGCTCCATACTTGTCTTCACCATTATTCTTCTCTTATCAGGGCAAGCCGGCGAAGCCTGGGAACTTGCTAAAAGAACGTTACTCAGTCGGCAAAGGACTTCGTTTTCAGGCAGAAGGAAGTTGTCTCAAGTAATGACGTGTGTAGCTTAAATGAGGTTACAACTGCTTCCTTCCACATCCCTACCAGTTCATTATTTAGACCTACTAACATGTAATCAGTTATTCGACATTTTGTAAGTTACCGTCAGAGCTGTTAAATTAACCACAAATAAATAAATAAATAAATAAATAAATAAATAAGCTACGTTCGTATTTTTGAATAGATAAAGGAAGTTGACTATACATTAAGTCATTTAATTGTTAGATACGAGTAGGCAGTTATGAATTATACACAGCTGCAATCGGGAACATCTTTATAACCGTACAAAGCACAGTGAACAATCATACTTAATACTAAAAACTCTATATTTTACCCGCAGTAGGTATTTATGCGTGTCATAGTAACTGCAGTTGTTTCCCGACGTGTCTTTAACAGATTGATCTCTGTACTAGAGACGTGGTGTGTTATTGAGGGGCAGGAACTGAATATTTTAATGTAATAAACACGCATTTCAGGCTTCAAAGCGAGTGTGCACTGTGTTTTGCTTCGTAGTCTGCGTTCATTCAACTCTACAGCGTGAACAGACGCCATCCTCCAGTCAGTGGCCGTAATAGGATGCCATCTCACTTCCAGTGAAGGCACATGGCTGCTCACACATTCACGTACAAGTACCCAGTTTCTAAGTAACAAGGGAATTGTGCAAAGCCACGCGATTTTCTTTGTCGTTTAGCTGCAGAATAATTCTTGAGAAGTTAGTGGTCGTTCAGCTGGTCAGGAGATTATCCGCCTTGTATGGAACGCGAAGGTTCAGAACCGTGTTTACAGTAGGGCTGTGGAGTCGGAGTCGGAGTCGGAAGGAATTTTAGGTGGAGTTGGAGTCGGTAAAAATGTACCGACTCCGACTCCGACCTCAATCAAAAATCTTAACTAGATACTCCAAATCCAGAGCCCCGATAGCTACCGTAACCATTAGGCTTATACTTAAATATAGGTTATAAGTCTAAAAAGTAGCCCGACGATTCACGTGGTGATGATGAAATGTCTTCTAGGTTTACCGTTATTGATACATATTGAGCTTTTATGAAGGAGTCGGGTCGGAATTTTAAAAATTTAGGAGTCGGGATTCGGAAGTTTTGTGTACCGACTCCACAGCCCAGGTTTACAGTAGCTGTACATTGAACTCCACCCTGAACCATTCGAATGCAGTCCACATGCTCGTACCATATTTGGTGTAAGATCGATTTGAGAAGTATGATCCCATCTATGACTAGGTCTTCGAAATAGTCTTTTCACTTCATCTTTTTAACTAAAATTGTGTTTTAATTTCCCATTTTTTCCCATGGCCGAAACATTCCCGTCAGTTTGATCATTTTCAATGTATATAATATTTTGTCAAAACCACAACTTATGAAGCCCATCGTTACGAAATGTTCCTGCCTCCCTCGCATTCCCTGTCGCTTTTAGACCCTGCTGTTATCCTTAGCGTGTTCTTGTCGTACATCTTCAGTGTATGTTCCTTTACAAATTTTACACTCATGCCAAAACAACCTTTGGCACTGTGACCGCTACATCTTGTGTGGCCGACAGGTTGAATACGAGGACAGTAACCTCTTCAGAGAGGTCAATTATCTTCGTCGTAAATCGTAAGAAGGAGGCATGGGAAGTGTCGTACCGCACATAACACTTCTTTTGAGGAATGATCCTGGTATTGGGAAACCGAAAGTTTACCTGTTGCGTGTAACTGCGTTTAATATCGCCTGTCATCTGCGTACTCTACAGACGCATCTTTGTGAATGGCATGATGAGGAAATAATATTTGCAGAGAAAGTTTCAATCTACAGACGTACTGCTCCATTTTATCTTGCTGAGTCATACTCGTTTGTATACTGAATACATGTAGATTTGCACAGAAGAGTATCTTCAAAACCTTTTTTACTTTGGGGCCATTGTAAATTTGAAAACAATTTTGACTGATCCCCAGACCAATAAAACGCATTTATTAAAAACCGTGGCAGATGCAAGGCGTTTATGTTAAGTTAAAATCAAAGGAAAGTCCAATAAAATATTCTGAGGCATAACGGAATCGAACTGAATTGTTAGGTTTGAAGTGTAGTTTGTTGTGACTGGTTTGATTTGGGAACCGCAGTGGAAATACATTATTTGCGCTTTATTTTATTTTATATATATATATATATGTAATTTTTTTGCCGAACTCTCCAGGGACCACCATACATACAGTCTACTAGCAACAGTACCCGTTAAACGTACTGTACACTTAAAGCAACTTCCTGTTTCTCTTGATATACGATTAACATTTCTTACATAGCTACTCTGTAAAATGATAATTTGTCATTGCAGAAGTTGTCCGCCAATCCAGTAACCAGTGTGGGAACCACTGGTTGAGAATTATATAGTATTTCAACTGGAAGATATTTTCTGATAAGTGTGATAAATTGGTTAGAATAGCTTTAAATAATTATCTCGGGGCAGGCCGTGCCACCGCTCAGGCCTTTAGATGCTGGTCCTTCGTTTCTCGATTTGAATTCCCAGTCACTTTATTGCGATTCGCGGTGAACGAAGTGATGCAGTCCACCACTGTGCTATACTCACCTAGCACGGTGAGTAGCCCTGTCATCATGCAGCATATCATCAAATCCTGGTTCTAAGGTCGGGGCGTCGTCTCTGACCCGGCATTTGTTTGGTCACACAGTTAATATAGGCCTATATGCGTACACATGTAACCTTCGGAGACCTGCTTCATCTCATTCCCTCGTTTCTGCCGTATTCATTTCCCGTCCCTTTTATTTGTCTGTTCTGGTGTCACGCCTCGCCCCCTTCCCTATTACCTCTCTTTTAAGTGAAAATAGTAGCAGTAAATATTGCACTTTAATGACTGCCAGCACTCTACCCGAGCGCAACATGTGACAAAGTAGTATTATATTCGGTTTGGTCTCATTAGTATAGAGTTAATTGTGAATACCGTCGTTTGTTCACAACTGTTAGGACAAAACTCGCCTAACCCTACAGAACAGAATCCTTCTTCAGGAGCGGATAGTTTCTCAGCGACTCATTAATTCCCCCGCATTTTCAGAAAACCGAAGTGTTACTACGTAGCATGTCCGCAATAGCTTCTATTCTGAGCCAGATGAATCCACATCTTCCCATCCCATATATCTAAACGATCGTTCTAATAGTAACCTCCCATCTACGCCCAGGTTTTTCAAGTGATGTTTTCTTAAGGGGTTTCCTTGGCGTTCATTTGTCTTCTCCCCAAGTGTAGGACATGCATGCGTCCGTCTCTTCCTTTTTGATTTGATCACCCTAACATCTGGTGAGGGGTACAAATTGCAAGTCATTATGCAATATGCAGCCGGAAAAATATATGAGAAATATTGCCAGTGGAATTATACTGTACAGTTTTGTAAAAAGTTCGAGGATTTTTTTTTCGGTTTGTCAGTTACGTCATGACCAACAGCGAAATGGTATACTGGAAGCGGTAACCTTGGAAACGTTGTTTCGGCTTAAATTGTGTGTTACGTAGTCCTCATACAATAAAATATTTGCACCTATAGAGTGAGACAAATTGTCATACAAATATAGGCCCTCTTCATTCACTTCTCTGCTGCTGGCACTGATGTTTCCGCTACATCCCGCTTGACCGACGTTTGTTTCCACGCTCGTTCTAAATATGTTGTTTTTACTGCTAATATCAGTATGGCAGGGTGCATTACCACGCAAAACTTACGTACACACCGTGTTGTCTGTGGCACAACAGCAGCCAAGTCAGGCGTAAGCTGCCTAAGTGTTGAGGTTCCTAGATCACACAATTAGTCACACACACCCGGTAGGACTCCTCTGAGCGAGTGATGAACTCGTTGGAGAGGCCGCTACCTACACAACATACAAAAGAGACAAACATCCATGCCTTCAGCGGCATTCGAACCCGCGATCCCAAAAATCGAGCGGCCTCAGACCTACGCCATAGACTGTACTGCCACCATATTGACTGGCAAGGACGTTGGATGATGTCAATGAAATTACTGTAAACGGCAAAACGTCTGAAACGCTTTGTCATCCACAGTCGCACTGCTGTAGAGGAAAGGAGTTTAAATGTTCTGTGTTGAAGTGTTCCAAGCAGTCTCTTGCCTTCAGGTTTATCTACTAAAATGTCTTATTAATTTTTCGTCTCATTATGCCTGCGTGTCCCGCCCGTTTCATCCCCTTGATTTGATCAACCTAATAATACGTGGCGAAGAGTACAACGATCAATCTCACTTATATTGCATTATCAATATACTCCTAATATTTTATCTCTCGTTGTGTCCGAATGTTTTCACGGTCCTGTTCTTATAATTTATGTATTTATTCCTAAATTTATTGCTGTTTTAGCCGTCCACGCTATGACACCGTTCTGTAGTGTAATAGGTAGGTATTGAACTTAGGGAGAAATATACTGCTTCCCCTCCGCTTAAGAAGGGGTGAGAATGTGTCGATTGGTAAATAGTTACCGACGTTTCGGAGGGATTTGCTGCCTCCATCTCCAGAATGTAATCAGTCCAGGATTATTTGCCAGTTTACATCTAGTTATTTCAGAAACCTTGGATGTTCATCAACGCTGCAGTGAGAAATCTCGCATTCGTCCGAAATGTTGGTTCCCACATCAAGACGATGTCATAACCCAGAAGATTACAGGGTGGGTGTAGACAGCCTTTGGAATCTGCC
Source organism: Coptotermes formosanus (assembly GCA_013340265.1). Lineage (NCBI taxonomy): Eukaryota > Metazoa > Arthropoda > Insecta > Blattodea > Rhinotermitidae > Coptotermes > Coptotermes formosanus. The sequence goes on along the minus strand of BLKM01008356.1, from coordinate 1,146,561 downwards.
AAACGCTGGAGCTGTTGAGGCCTGTAGGCCTGAGTGTGCACGATCAGACCGAAGAATCGCGCTGTTTCATTGAGACAACCCACTTCATCAGGCTGGGACCATGCCTAACCATAACATCATTGTGCACATTGCCTCTCAAACAGAATGACCTGTTCTGATTCTGCTCTGTCATCGTCTCGCTTTCATTTGGTCTTCAACTGACCGACTCCGTACCAGGAAAGACCTTTCTTCCATTTACGTCTGGAAGTGAAATGCAAACAACGGCCCAGACAAGATTCAAACTGGATCCACCCACACCATTACAATTGCCGTGTTCCAGCGAGACCGATCTTGATTTGTAGTTTGTTTGTCTGCAGAGTCGACGGAAGCAAGTCCCATGGATCCGTTATCTCCATATCCCCGACTTGCTGTTGCTCTTCTCCTTCCAGCTTACTTTCCTATACATCCATCAGTCTTCTAGCCAGTCTGTTCATACGTACGTTGGTAGAGATAACCACATGATGACTTCGCTAGCGACAAGCTCTTTGGGTTGCTTGATGCAGGCCAGAAGGAACTGTGGAGAAACAGAGATGTAGCTACATAGTGGGAAGCCTCGAGCGACGTCATTCCACCACTCATGGGACTTTCTTCCGTGGCGTCTGTATAGTTCGTTCAATAACGTAGCCAGTAACGATACAGCACTGGGTGAATAATGAATCGAGAAGAAAGTGGAAGGAAGCGGTCGTAGCCTGATTTCTGGGGGGGGGGGGGGGGGGCCATTTCATGGTAAACTATGATTGCAATCGACCTCCAGACGGAGCAAGTTGGCTGAAGCCGTAAGGCTTCTGACGTGTATCCTGTGGGAATCTCGGCCGGAACACCGACTGTCCAGACTGAGGATTTTCGTTGTTTTCGTCTGCCACTCCCTGCAAATCCTACCATTAGATGCTGGTCTGTATAGTCTGAGCTATTGCCAGCGTCGTCAAATAAACCATTACTATAATTCATATATCATATAATATAATCATATATCATATAATATAATCATATATCATATAATGTAATCATATATAATATCATATAATTCATGTATCAATATATTTCATAAAATGCATCGAAATTCCTGACAAAGTTAGAGACTGTTAGCTTCTCGAGAATACTGTACTCCATAAAGTTACGTAGTTTGTTGCAAGGTATACTAAGATGTCAACAGACCAGCAGATAACACGTCAAGATTTCAACTTTATCATGTCAGTAATCTTTCGGTTGATGGGCGGGTTTACAGACGCTTCGTTTGCCAGAATTATCCGCCAAACGTAACAGCAATCGAGTTTTTTTTTGCACTATTTACACTGCATAACTGTATAACTCTGTTAAAACTTGTTAACACAAATCTAACCTAATAACAGGTCTGTATAAAAATCCAGTTTCCTACTTTGCACAGAACACAGCCCGTCTCTTCTGCAAAGACTATTCAGGTCACGCTGTTTAGGGAAATAATTTCTGTTTATTGTGAGAATTACACGAAACGTATTAAGATACTGCGTGGGAAGAATGGGGAAATTGGTTGTGTAAAGACTGAGGAACGGGCAGTGAGCTGGCCAGCAGTGCGTCGATTCCCAAGAGCTACCTTTCTTTTCGCCAGTGCGTCCAGAACACATAAGGAACCCGCCCAGATTCCTAACCAGTGACTACACTGGACCGTTCCCCGGTGAAGTCGACCGCTCATCTCAGTGTAATTCCAAGGAATGTGATTCTTTAAAGTTCATCTCCATGCTTTCAATACGCCCCCTCGCAGGGTACTTGGCACGTTCTCAACCTTAGTCTTAACATACCTACGTACAATTTCATGTTGTGCTCTGGGATGTGTCGCTGGACTTTGTGAACTGACGTTCTGCCTCCTAGCATCTGCTCCGAAAATGGAGGCAGTATTTATCGCTATTTCAAAGAAACATGCATCATCTGTCTTTAGGGTGACTGTATACACCCTCTATGTAAGTAAAGTCGCTGATTTTAAATTTACTGTAGGACCCTGTGTGTGTCTGAAGCTGTGCAGTCTTGGTGCTAGGATGATTTGTGAAAGAATAATAAGAACGTACTTGGAAGGAAGCGGTTGTGGCCTAACCGAGGTTGCTGCTGCTGTCCTGTAACTCCTATATGGAGCACAGCGCCTCTTTAAACTCTTCCGGCGGAACTTCACTTTAGTTTCTGTAACAATCTGTGTTTTACGGGGGCAGGTTATTAGCCTACCGCCCAACCTCCAACCTGGAGAGCCAGGGCATCTCTCTTAGTCTGGGTCATCCCCCCTCGACCTGTCCAGCATGGGAGACCTACCAGTAGCTACTCTACTGCCCGCATAGCTGTTGGGATCATTTCACCACGCAAACCTCACCACGACGTCATAATGGAGATACCTTCGGGAGGCTAACAGAGGTACTGCAAACGAATTAACCCAGCAGGGCTGAAGAAAACCATACAAGCCTGTCAGAGTAGCCGGTGCCAGGACGGAGATTGAAATCCGGCATATCCTGAATGTGGGCCGGAAATGGCGTAGTCGGTATAGCGACTCGCTACGGGCAGGACGGTCCGGGGATAGAATTCCGGTAAGGGCGAGATTATCCGCAACCGTCCAGACCGGCCTAGGGGTCCACCCAGCCTACTGTACAATGGGTACTGGGTCTTTCTCGGGGGTGAAGCGGCCGGGGCGTGGGGCTAGCCAACCCGCCCCCTTCTAGCGCCGAGGCTAACGGAAGGGTGGAGGCATACCTCTACCTTTGGCCTTAATGACCTGTGCAGGGTCTCGTTTACCTTTTTTTATATCCTGAATACATTTCCAGGGCGTCACCGCGCAGGGTCTTCAGTTTGCTACAGCCCTGTATATATTAGGACAGCTATTGTGTCCTGTTGTATGGATAACTAGGCCCATGAACATGAGGTGGGACTGAAAGTAACCACGGAGTTTGTGTTAGTGGCCCACTTAACAGTATGTGCATTGTACGTAGGTAGTTCTTTTACGTGACCGTGGTCCATTTTAATCTAATGAAGAGTCGTCATCCCAGTCCCGTGTACCTTGTCACGTGTTATGATCGATCGATATTCCGGATGTGCCACAAGACAAATGTTCTTGTTTGCTGTTTTCCTTGTGTGTCGACAGAGATGCCTAACGCACTTTATTTTCTTAGGCACACAAGTGTTTCGAGTTGCTGCGGCTCGAAGCAGATTCTTTGACACTGATGGTATTTGAGATGCTCACGCCGGTTTCAATCAAGGATTTCGAGGATGTGATGGTATATAATGTGGTAGATTGGTACCAACATTTCGCAGTAACCTGTAGCAGGCTTTTCCCCTGAAACATTGATACCTGCCTACCAAATTGCACGGCGTTACGCCCGACAGTATCCAGGTATGAGGACAGTTATTTCCACGTACTTACCTTCATTCTGGCTAAAGAAATTAATAAACATTTTGACGGTTGCTGCCTCTTGGAATGTACGTCTTTTAACCTGGTAGAAGTGTATCGACGTTTCAAAGGAACCTGCTTCCGCCGTTGTCAGGGTAGTTTCCTGCCAGACTACACGACATTGCATTCCAGAGTCACCGCCTTGAGAAACTCAGGTGTGACAAACCGGGCTGTCTTCTCGTTTTTGTGCCTTATTTTTTTACTTGTTACTGTTTTCTTCCTTTGGATTTAATTTCTTTCTTTTCCCTCTCATCACTTCTTTCCGCCTTACTTCCCCTTCTCCACGCCTCTCCTTTGCTTCTAGTCAAGTCTAATCATTTTGGTTGTTCATGGAAGGCAGATAAGAAACGTAAATACTTTCCACTCCCGCCTATCCGGCGTGCACAAGACAGAGTGGTAGGCCGATTAATTGAAAAGCTGTTTAATCAGAAACGCATTGGATAAATAAAGAGTAATAAAACGCATCACACGGTGATAAATCATCACTGACGTTTGTTAAGCTTAACACTACCTTATCGAATAGAAATTCACTATTCATTTGCACAGCGGTTTTATGTATGTAATAACAATGCTCCTTATTAAGCCCTGTACGCAGTAGACGTAGTAGATGAAATTCAGAGCTAGCAAATATTTGGCTACAACATGTTAAAAGGATGGAACACTTACAACTACTCAGCGTGGCACTGGAATACCAACGAAAAGACAGACTCGAGATAGATCGACCAAAAACACGATGGAGGGACCAAGAAAGTCTTCAAGACTGAGTTTTCACAGGACAGGACCCAGGTGTCCTACATCGGTTTACGCTCATGATGATGATGATGATGATGATGATGATGATGATGATGATGATGTTTATGACGATGATGATGACGACGACGATTAAGTTCTGTTACTAAAGTCATTATTTTCGCCTATGGAAAATGCTGATCTGTTACAGACCTATCAATACTTCTGTGTCAGCTGGAACGACGGGTCAACGGCTGAATATACATAGCATTCATTGCCTTAGCTCCTTTGAGCTCAGTGGTAACTACATGTTCGCCTGCACTGACATTAACGCCCTAAAGATTCAGCCTACCTTACAGACACCACTGTCTCTATTTTTAAAATGCGGAGTTGTTAATGTTGAACCTGGCTGTACATATAATAACCAATAAGCTTTAAAGAGGTTAATGCCTTTTTTTTTGCCCACCCACTGTATGTAGGTGTTTAATATGATTTTCACAATAAACGGTGATTATTTCCCTAAACCACATTAACCAGTTTGTGTGTCTATTGGAGAAAGAACTATTTGCTAAGTGATGCGAACTGAATTTTTAAACTCAGCGTGTTCTTAAATCCCGAGTAATTAAGTGCACATCGCGAATTGGTTGGTCGGTCGGTCCATGAGTTCTTCTATTAGTCGCTTCTGTTTCCTCCTTTTGATTGGAACGTGCTGCTGTCTCACATTCTGAAACATGCATTGTGGTCTCTTGCAAGGCAACAAAAATGTTGTCATGATTTGGTCGCATTAAATAAGGACTGAATGGATGCTATGTATTGTTTATATGAGATTCTTGCTTTGGTCCGTTTTTAGAATATCTTTTGTGCAATGTGTAACAGTTATGGCCTGCAGGTCAGAGAATAAGGTAGTAATGTTTTGCATCGTTTAATAACTGTTGCTGTACGAGTCATTATATCCCTATTAATCGTGGCCCAGGGATGTGTTTAAGCCTGCGTCACTGAGTGGCGCAAGTGTGAATGAGGCAAAGTTGTCCGCTCGCTTAATTAAGCACCACGCCTTAAAGCAGGCCTGCACAACTTGTAACGCGGCGAGGGCCATATTGCTCCAAAGAAAACAGGTGCGGACGGCAGGGTTACATTACCGGGGGGAGGGGGTCATACTTTATTAACGATAAAATATTTAATATTTTAATTACTTTTCAGCGTAGAACTGTTAAAAATAAATTGTCTACTGCAACATTTAATCTTCACTTTCAAACAATTACATTTTTTGAAAATAAAGGTTATTTGAGAAAGTCTTCACGGACGGCACTGTAAGCTGCAGTGGGCCGCATGCGGCCCGCGGGCCGTTTGTTGTGTAGGCCTGTCATAAAAGCTTGTGAGGGCCTGGTGTTATAGCTCCACGCATTCTTAACCTGAGCAGTAGGTAGAGGTGAGTGGTCAGCTTCACGCCCTGGCCTTTTTTACTCCCAGAAGAGTGTCCCAGCTGGCCTATTGGGTAGGAGGTTATGTGAACCACATAGTCCGTTCTTGACTAATTGGAGAAAAGAATGTCACGCTCCTGCCCTTAATTGGATTGCGATTCGTCTGTCGTCCATCTTGTGATAATGGTCCTGGAAACTAGACCAACAAGAAGCAGAGACTGTTAAACACAGGGTGGGAGAAAACACTGTACCTGATGAGCTGACATAGTTGAGCAAATGACGGCGAGGGCCCGACGTCACGGGGAGGGAGAAATCACGGTTTTGCCATTCTAGATGCGTCACTGCGCCATTTGCTGCTTTTTTGTCGTTCTTTCGAAAGTGCTATGACGGTAGCAGACCCGGCACATGCTGATAGACGTTCTGGAAAGCGTGAAATACAACTTTTCTGAACATTTTTAATATTCCCCATGAAAATGTTAAGCTGCTTTTACTCCTCATCAGATTGTAATAGAGTGGTGATAGGCAGAGCATGTGGCACGCAAGAGACAGAGAGAGGAGAAATTCCTACAGCTTTCTGGTGGGAAAATCTGAGGGAAGGGGCATCTGTTAATCTAAATTTTTAATTTATATTATATTTTTGAATGCTGTATTTTTCTGATTATTTTATTGGTTCTTTATAATTGATATTTTTGTGTAGGGTTAAGTGAAAGGATAATATTAAAATTTATGTTAAAGAAATGGGATGGCAGAATGTGGACTGGATTCATCTGGATGTGGCTAGAGACAAGGCGCGGGCCCTAGGGAACACGGGGTAATAGATTTTGGGGCCCATAAAATGCGAGGTATTTTTTGACTAGCTGACGAATTACGGGCCTTTCAAGAAGGACTGTGCCGCATGTAGTTGGTTAGTTAATAACGCAGGTTAACTACTGTATTGACAGTCACTGCGAATGGTTCACAACGTCATTGGGGATGGCGGAAAGAAAGTAACTGAAAGCTTTACTGCTGAAGACTCCAATAGACCCTCCAGGGTTTTAAAACAAAATCGTGGCCAAGGACGGAAATTTCCTCTAACTACAGGTAACATATTTGTGGAGGAATCTTAGGTGTAAAGATTGAATGAAATTCTTCCTCACAGTGTCTGGTGGTGATTTTGAGTAACGTTTGGCCATTGCCCCCACTTCTGCAGGTTATTCTTATCGTCATTATAGAACAAAACTACAAGGGAGAGCACAATTTACAAGCGCGATGCAGGAAACAACGCTGCCCCGATACTGCCTACAGAGCCAGAAACTGTGACCAATTATCACTAAATATAGTCGAGTGTGTCGGGGTAGCACACAGGGTACAAAGACTAGAATATGGACTGGCAGACCGCGGAAAATGATTTGGATTCCTAGCAAGGACAAGGAATTATTTTTTTCTCCCTTGCTTCCAGACCGACTCCAGGGCCCCCCAGCCTTCTGTTCAATGGATTTTGGGGCTCTTTCCCAGGGATTAAAAGGGCTTGGGCGTGTAGCTGACCACTTATCGTATATTGCCGAGGTCAATAAGTGGACGGATACCTCCACTTCCCGTACACTATCACAGGAAGGACTATGCCTTTTACCGTGACCATTTTTGCATACACATACTAGGAAGTACTCCTGCATGTCTCTTCGCAGTTTATTGCACAGCCGCGGCGCCGGTTGGCAGTACAAGGATTGTTTCTACTAATAGGGCTATAGACTGATGTTAGAAGCAAGCTAACATCATGTCTCCATACACTTGAAAGGGTCCATTTCATTACAGCAAAAGTCATTTTTTGGGTCGTTTCCTGAATCAGATTAGCCGCTTTTATGATTTACTCAAGGAATGACAATGGAGGAGACAACCTGAAGATCAAGGCGTGGGTGGGAGATTGACATTAACCTTTTAAAGCCTAGCGGTAACTTTACATACGACCAGGTGTAATATTGAAAAACCCTACGTGATGCTCGCGTTGCATTCATTTGCTTTGCGTGGATCTCAGAACAAACAGCAACTTTTGCTTTATACAACATTAACAGGCTGATTTTTATAACCGAGGAGGAGAGTGTTTACAGCGCGGTATGCACTGAGTCCTTATGTAAAGCAGATACGCTTTGTCTTTAAAGGGTTAAAATGTATGTGAAATAAGATACGCGCTTGCGGACCAGATTCGTATGCCTTAGGACTGGGGCCAGCAGTAGGCGTAGTGAGATGAAAAATGTGCGGAAGGCAGCTGTCGTGGCCTAATTATAGGCGCTGTTCCAGGGATTTCCTGGAGGAAATGAGAAAACCTACGACAGCTGAGAGACTAGTAGGTGTTCTGGCCGAGAGTGGGGGCCTGGCATGTCCTGAATACAACTCAGAACGTGCTGCTCTAGTAGTCTTCCTCGGCGCTATGTGGTTTGTTGATTTGCCGTAACTTGTGTAACACCCTTTTAGTACGTAGAATGTATGTTGCTTAGAAACCGAGGAAACAAACTCTTTCTTAACAGAATAACCATGTTTTGAAGTAAGGTGTCCCCGTGCGTAATTAGATGCCATGACATGAATATACATAGGACAGCGGAGGTATGGCGCCATGCATTCTTAACATGAGCACAGCCTGGAAATGAGTGGGTCAGCCTCACAGCCCAGCCGCTTTATCCGCGTAAAAAGATCCCCGGTACCGTTTGGATAGTAGCTGTGTGGGCCTCGGAAGTGGTCTGGACGACGTGCTAAACAGAAGAGACTTGTTTGCGGCTTGACGTTCTCAGCTTTTGGGATGTAACGTTTCATCGTCATGTGTCAGGTTCCTCTGAAACGTCGAAAGGCTTTACCTGAATACACGGCGTCACATCCCAAAAGAATATCTTCTTAGTTATCGTCGTAAAACTTCGACCCTGGCACATATTTTTCTCATGACCATTTGCTTCTCAGCCGGTTCATTTTCCGTCAAGAGGGGGCGTTTTTATAGGCGGGTTAGTTACTTTGGGGGTGGATGTACGACCGTAAGGCCGCTCGTGACACCGTGTCAGTGTTGAAGTCTGAACATTCCGCTACTTGTGGCTTTCTCGGTGAATCAGCAGGTGAGATTTACCCGCCGCAGTTTACGGAAGTATCGGATGTGTTTTCATTACGTCTGGGCGAGCCTGCCAGACTGCTCTTGCTGGATGTATGACACGCGCTGACATATCCTCTGTACTGGCATTTACAGCGTGTTGCCTGTACTGCCGAATACAAGGACATTGATTATAACTAGGGAAGCGCCCTGAACATGGTGGGCACAAAGCGAACGTATGATGCAGGCAAGGCAAATAAACTGCGCATGATTGTGAAGTTAATAGTCTTATTAATTGTGCTCATTAATAACTTAGTCATAATTCATTAACCCTTTTTATCATGAATTTCCTAAAGAATGTAAGACAATAAAAATTCATTTCCTCCCTTACAGAGAACACATTTCGCCCCCATTACAAAGACAGACCGGGTAGTACTATTTATGGGAGTCGCTGCAAGAGGCATACACAGTATATAAGTACACTGTGTGGGCAAAATATCGGGTTTTGTAATGTGCAGGAAAGCGGTGCATATAGTAATCTTTGTGCTTTAAAGGGTTGGAGCAAAATAGTGGCGAGGGGCGGGAGTGTTAGGTACATTGACCCCATATTCAGCATGATCATAGTAGGTTTCAGGCTTCTGCCGCGGTGTGCATCATGATGTCTTCGCTCTTCTGGGTTGTTACGCAGCGTATGTGGGTAGTTTACCGACGCTTCGGGACAGCGTGTCTGTGCCATCACTGCTTGACCCCTGAAGTAGCCAGCCTTTAGTAAGCATGGTGGCGTCGGCGTCGGCGGTGGCGGTGATGGTTGTTGTTGTTGTTGTTCGAAATACCTTAGCTTTAATAAGTCACAATTTTCCTCCGCCAGAGTTTCAATACACACTTTCATGTTCAGGCACTCCAGACATTTGATCTATTTGAACATGACGGTTGGTGCTGGATTATTTATTTATTGGTTCTAAGTACCAAGTCAAGCAATCATATAAACTGCAAATATTGAATTGTGGTAATAAATGCAGTATATCTTCTTGGCATGTTAAGAACGAGGGGCTTTGGGCTGTCAACACCGACAGTCGCGTCATTACGTAAGTTCCTTGGTATATCTATAAGCGCAGTTAATCTAATCATTTGTGCCCAGTAAGCTGAGTAGCTGATTGATACCGCACGTCCCGGTGGACAAACTTTGCTGTGTTTAACCCCTTGAAAAGTGAATAGTGACTGAGAAGAAAGGAGGCGGAGGAGGAGGAACGCGAACGTGAAGACGAGGAGTGGTGTAATGAGAGGCACTGCTGTTCTAGAGGACAGGGAGGGCAGAAATTGACTGCTCTGAGTGTTCCCACACTACACTCGTTCGTCCCTGTGGTGACCGTAGGCTGGAGCAAGGCATAGCGTTGGGAATTGAGGAAGGTCAAGTGATGGGAAGTAGGCTGTTGGAGTATGTAACAGAGGAGAGAAGTTGAACGTTTGGGCTGAATTGATTTCGATGTCTGCAGTACGTCCAAACTTTGATAGCGTTGGGAGGGCTGCGTTTGGGCAGAAAAGTTCAAACTAATGTTGGGAGTGCGGCATGACTTGCATGCAGTGAAACGTGTGTTTGCTCTAGGAGAAAAACCTCGGAAAACCTTGATCAAGTTGGCCGGTCGCAGCATCCTCCGGATTCATACAGCGTGCTAACCAGCAGTCCGGCGTTCAAGCACATGAACCCCAGCAGCAGTCCCTACATAAAAATGTGTTTTACATAGATTTTCTTGTATGTTCCTTTTGATGAGTACCATACGGTTTTAGAAAAGAGAGTAGACGAAAAGATCAGGAGTTCTTTGCTTGCTCTTTAACGTTTCTTGCACATCCAATTACGAGTTGTGGGATGTTTTATAGACATTTCTTCTTGTTTGTCTTGTTTGTTTCTTCAGGTACCCGATTTGGTCCAACGTAGGCAAAGCGCCCATGGACTGGACCTCTCTGAATGCCCTCGGAATTCTGGTATCTGGAATTGAATAATGGAACTGTTCTTCGTAATAATTTGTGGGGACCGGAACTAAAAACTGTTTACGCAGACGTTATGTAGATTATACACGCTCTTTGTTCGGTAACTGTTTTGTGGTTACTGCTTGCTTATAATTGTATGTATTTGCATTAGGTATTTGAAGGTGTATTATTTGTGCTGTTCATATTTGCCCGTAAAGGATCATGTTGCAACTCAGGATGGGGGGTGACAATATTTGTTGTCGAAGGGGTCTATTGTCCCACTTGCTGAATCTGGTAGTTTTCACTGACTACCAACTTGTGGTTTAATACTGTGTGTCCCAGACCCTTAGTGTGATTTGTATGGATGACTGCCCTTCTTGATTATGTAGGATTCGAATTGGAATTTATGTTTTTGGCCCAATGACTTATTTTTGGAAGTGTTTGTAGTTTAGTGATATGACTCCCCGCAGCGTAGCCCCAGGCGTGAGAGGCGTGTGCGATTGTGTTCCAGAGGAGGGATTTCCTGGCACTGTCACTGATGGAAGACATGTTTGGTGCAGGGTAATCGTACCTCAGTCTGCTGTTTTCTTCAGGCAGAAGACAGGAAATGTGGGCCTTATATTAGTTTGTAATCTAGTGTCACAGCTAGATATTTTGTTTGCATTTTGTATTTGATTTAAAAATTTTAACTGGCTAAGTGTTGTGGCTATAATCTTATAATCATTTGGAAAATAAAGTAACACTGGGTTTGTTAGTGTTACTTATAGTACTCCATATTAAGAACAAGTGTTCTAAGAGACCTGTTGTTCTGTTTAATGGTTAATGCTGTTTAGGGATATAATCTTTCTTTATTATGAGAATCATACAGAATACATACATACACTGTGCGGGCCGAGTGCGGAGTTTTGAGTGTTACAACAGGCAGCACACACACACACGCGCGCGCGCGCGCACACACATGACTCTCTTGAAAACAGTATGAAACAAACTGAATAACCGAGCAAAAAGACATGATCAGTACTGAACGCCTTAACCCTTTAAGATACAGCGGTTACGACCGCCAGCTTTAACATTAAAAAGTTTCTGCATTTTGTCTACACCGTTGATTTATGTACCCTGTGTGATTCTCGCAATAAACAACGATTATTTCCCCAGAGAGCACTAAACGATTGTTGTGTGTAATGGGCAAGCAGTGTATTTGTATGAAGTTCGAACTAAGTTTTCAAATATCATTTAAATGAACTTAGTGCTTCGCCGCGGTCTGCCACTAAAGCTGAAAACTATAACTGGTGCGGAGTGAATCACTAGATTTCTTGCCATGAATACCCAGCCTAATGAGAACTGCTCAGGATTAGTAACTAACAGGTATGCCATTTTGACTTCCGCAGACATTGTCTTGGTACCTCATCCCTAGTTTCCGCGCCTTTCCTCCCCCTTCGAATTTTATACTTGAAACGTTACCGTGTACAGGAATGGGATCAAATACACAGGTACGGGCGGGTACAAGTTACGACTGAGGGGTACAGGGGAGAGGTAGGCGGTCGCGAAATGGAAGTGCAGTCGAACATTAGGGAAAACATCGGTTTGTATGTGTGCGTTCAACTTCTCCCTGAGGACGTACCCTTTGACCCTATGACCTTCTAGTTTCGCTACAGTATGGTTAGAGGGACATAGGGAGGTAAAAAGAAGGGAGTCAGGTTGGAAACAACAAGGAGGGAGTAGAAAACAAGGACAGCATAAGAAGATCCGCCGTAAGTGACGGCAGTCGGTTTAAGAAAAATAAGAGGGAACGAGGAATCCACGTTGTGGCTAGCAGGAAAGGACAGATTGGTGGTGGCCGAAATAGAGTCGAACACTCCAGCTAGTCAATGCATGAATGGTGCTAAAATAAAGGTGTAAACCCCAATCAAAGTAATCCGCCTCGTTGTCGTGTGTATTGGTGAGACCCGCAACAGATGACGATTACAGTAGACATACTGTGTTGTTAACTGCAACACGTATACCTATATGGAATCCGTAGCAGCCGTGGTAGCTCAGTCAATACGGTGCTTAACCTTTTAAAGCCTAGCGGAAACTTTGTGTACCGCCAGGTTTAACATTCAACAATTCTGCTTGATGCTCTCATTGCGTTTATGTGAATGATTTTTGTAACCGCGATGGAGAGTGTTTACTGCGCGGTACGCTCTGAGTCCTTATATGAAACAGACACGCTTCGTCTTTAAAGGGTTAATTAAGCACATCGACAGACTTACTTTCATGTAAAGTTACATTCCGGGAGAAATGACTACGACTACTTTATTTCCCCGTTCTTACAATTCGCCGAATGTATTCCATATTAACGGATGCAAAGTAATTACTTCAGTTAAGTAACTAGGATCTGTATTATCATCTTCACATGCTGCGTACAACAACGCATATGTCTAGATTTCGACACATACTGTGCGTACTCCACTGGACTGCGTTCCTAATGATTAGTGCTCCACGCTGCAAATTGTTGAGGGATTGCTGCCGGGAAACGATTGTACTGGGCCGTAGCAGAAAATGTAGCAATTAAGTATACAAGTAAATGCAAACTTTTGACACCAATTCATAGTCTGCTTTCATGATTATGTACATTGTGGGGCCTGGGCGGAAATGTCTGTTATCCCACCACCACGTTCCATTGTTCAGACTTCCTGATGATGCGCGGGTGTGCAGCGCACAGCTGATAGCTGCCTGCAGAAACACACACAACGGCCCACAGTCTTTTCTGTAGGGAACTTCTAATTACGGTGACATCGTATTTAAACTGATGACTATGAATCTTGAATTTTATGTAAGTGATACCTAAGAATCCAGTGTCTATATAGTAACTGTTTAAAGTGACACCCGTACGAAACACATGTATGCACTAGACAAAATGCAGGAATTCTTATTTTTAAAGTGGGCTGTATATGTATTTACCGCTGTACTGTAAAGAATGAACGAAAAGGAGTCCCTTGGCATTGCACAGGGAATGAGAAATTATGGTTCATTTTTGCTTTATTACTCGCCCTGAAGAAACAGGCGCTAAATAAAATTTCGGGGAATAAATATGGTATTTATTTTATGTAACACGTTTATGCTAGATTTTTGTACAGTAGGCTGTATTTTAGACATTTTGGAAAAGTCAATGTTCATTACAAACCATGTGTCAACTGTGATGGCATAGAATATTACTAGTTGTCGATAAATTCATATTTGAGTTCTGCGCAAAGTAGGGGTTATATTGGGTCCATATTAACAAGAAATAAGCTGATACTCTCTTGTGGGATATGATGCCATATAGTTTGGTAGACTGTTAGTGGCCTCTTCTACCGTGAAGATGGATACAAGAACTTGCTCCGAATTGTTGGTACGTATCCACGAAACTACATCCGTGACAACGCAGAGTGCGATATATTTTACAGTAACGTTTGTTTTCTATGTGTCTTATATCTAAGACTTTATTACTAACATAATGGTGTACCGAGTCTTTGTGAATATGTGTAGGCATTCGTATTTTCGTAAACAATATTTGAAACACACTTACGTTAGGACTATGTTGACGTGAGAAAACAGAGCATTCCTTGTGATTTAGGCAGAGCAGATTTATCTTTCTTTTCCGTATGCTTCGCAATAATTCTGAAGTATAAATCATTTATGTATTTAATAAGATTGCTTGCTTGCCTGATGGTTCATTGTAAGTCATTTTCCTATCCGTATAATATGAAGTACTAACCGGCAGGCCTACGTCCATACCGTAGCAGGGATTAGAACCCGCAATCTGTGTTCAAGCTGACGAACACCGTACACGTACTAGTCTTATATTTAGACCCTCTTTTAAATAACTTTTTATATTTCTGTATCACGCAAGTATCCTATATGATCATAATGTACAAATATTTGAGGTTTTCGCTTGTGATGTTAAATTCAAGTAACAGAACATTATTCTTAGTGTACATTATACGTAGAAAGTTTGGCTCATGTCTAGACTGTGCGATGCAGCCAGTTCAGCAGATCCGTTACTTTCCACAGTAAGATGTTTCAGCACTTACCACACTTGTCTGTCCACAGAAGGTTCAAGCATTTGTGGTTCTTTTGTGTTACGCTACAGAGGCCATGTAGTTAGCAGTAAAATGACGGTCCGTACTATCCGCAAGCCGGGAACGTTTCAGTAAGCGCCGTTTAACCTGTAAGCCTTCAAGACTCAGTGATGACTATACCACCTTTTTTAGCATTAAAAGACATCGAGTTTTGTCCACAGAGTTATGTATTATGAATTTTGTATAATGGTTAGAATAAACACCGATTTTTTTCTCCGGTTGGCATTTAGAAGAAGGGGGTAGCAGGTTTCCCCGAAACGTTGGTACTTGTCTGCCAAACTGTATGGCGTTGCGTCCCAGAAGAGCGTAATCTTCATGCCAGTGTTTGTTAATGAATACGTTTCGTTTAGTAATATACGGCTGCTTTATTGCAGCCTTCGTTTGACAGAATGCGGAATGTGGACTGGAATGAACTGTCTGAAGTTGGTGTCCAGTGACGGGCTCCTCTGAAGGAGGTGATGAATTGTATACCCATGTTTTGTGCTGTCAGTAACTCGAAATGTGTAATGTCGAGTGATTGGATAATTAGTGAATAATGAATTAGAAAGTATGTGGAAGGAAACAGTCTTGGCCTAGTTGAAGGTATTATCCCGTCATTTACCTCGAGGTACTTGGGAAAACAACGAAAGTTTTCAGTGAGTATGACCGCTCTCGAGGACAGAAAGCGGGACTTCTAGCATACGTAGCCAGAGTGACCCTTGAACTTTACTGACTGTGTGAGCGGCTGTCTGCTTCTTAAGGACTGTGCTCTGTACTGTTACCTACAGCACCTTTGCTTTTAAGTGTCTGTGATAAGAGGTAAATCCTGGAGAAATCTGTTAATCTGAAGGAGTACAGTTAGTTGCCAAATGGCAGTCATGGAATGCGTAGCCTTTAATGGACTACCACTGTCTGTCTGCCAGCCTGTTGCAGTCAGGGCTGTGGAGTCGGAGTCGGAAGGAATTTTGGGTGGAGTCGGAGTCGGTAAAAATGTACCGACTCCGATATCGATATAAGATCTTAAATACATACTAGCTACAATAACCATTACACTTATACGTAAATGTAGGTTATAAGTCTAAAAAGTGGCTTGATGATTCGCGTGGTGTTGATGAAATGTCTTATGATACCTTTTTCACTTCAGTGGGTTTACCATCATCATATAATACATATTGAGCTTTTATGAAGGAGTCGGTGTCGGAGGTTTTATATACCGACTCCACAGCCCTGGTTGCAGTGCGTACATCCATGGTGTTCATTAGTGCATCCGTATAGTGAAATGTTTGTTACCTTTCTGTACCAGCGTTTGAGTCATCGCTCTGACTTGTAACGTCACGTGTAATTTTCACCTACGCTCCTTCCTTGTGGACTTTCAAGGACGGCCTCCCCGAGTTATGACGGACCGTGCCACTCCCGGTCGCTTGACATTTCTGAATAATACAGTACAGTTAACGCTTTCAAAGCACAGTGGTTGCCACATGCCTTGACACGGAAAAGGTTGCATTTCGTCCACAGAGATTGTATTTTTGTGTTCCTTACGATTCGCACAATAAACAGCGATTACTTCTCTGAAGATTTTCAACGGCATGGTCTCTATAATGACACACAGTATGTTTGCTGTGACCTAAGAACTGAATTTTACGTATTTTGGGGACGAATTTTATGACTTGTGTTGCTGGGCTGTAGGTCTGAGAAGGCCTAGTGACATTTCCTTCTCTTGTGGATTGTAGGTGTACACATAATGCCTCCATTTTCAGCGAGTGACATTATGTTAATCCAAAACGTTTGTTCCCACCTGCCAGACTACACGGTACCACAAAGCAGATGACCACGTTGGTGAGACCAGTTGCCTGTCTCGTAAGGATCCAAGAAATTGAAGACGTTAGTAGTACATTTTATGTGATATTTACATATTATTAGAAAATGTTTTGTCGAAAAAGCGGAAGGGAAGATGTGAGTTGGGACGCGTTGGAGTTAAATTAGAAATAAGGGGGGAATATTAGTATCTTCTGCGATATGACCACTTGCAGTTTGGTGGTTATGAACTGACGTTTCAGAGGAATCTGATTTTTCCATATGAACCGTAGGAGAGTGAAGATTAAGGCAGTGGGTTGCTCCTAAACGTCGGAACATATTTGCCAAACTACACATCTTCATATCCCAGAATACCCTAATGCCGACAAATGACGCCATGAGAACCTCGTGTCTGTTAAGGTGCAGTAATGTACATTTGATTAGTTTGGCCGAGTACGTAATCCAGTAGCGGACTGTTGCGAACACGATGATGAACCTGCGGGTTTTAGAAAATACTCGAAATTTCTAGCGGAGTTCGATTCGCATCTTCTCGACTTGGACTGTGCTCAGAATTGGTTATGTATGTTCTTCATCTTCGTTTCACTGCACTGCATGACCCTGCAAGTTACGCAACGGAGAAAGAACATAGCTCGCTGCTGTGAACGAACCTGATGTCGTGTAATTATCTCAGAAGCTTAGTAAGCGTATTTTAATTAACTATATAAAAGAAAAACGTTCGAATTGAGTGGAATATTTAACGTAAAGTAAAATTTAAAGTTGTTGCCATGCTTAAGTAAGCATAACGTTTTGAAGTATGGAGGGAGTTGAGGTATAGCTCTGCGAATTTTTAATTTTGTCACTAGATGATTTCTCGGTTGTCCATCCCGTATCGGAATCATTATGCCGGTTTAAAAATTAATAACTTCATCTACTGTGATGTGGTATCCTTTATGATGGTGTCAAAGTCGATATTTGTAGGCCATTAAAGGTTTTGCTTCACATGTGCATATAGATATTGTCACTGATTGTTGCTGTGTGTAAATAGGCGTCGTTCAGCACATGAAAGGCACTGTGTATAGTTCAGCGGCGGTTGAGACAATCCGAGGTCCGGCGGCTGTGTTAATGGTCTGCAAGGCAAGAGGCTGGCTGTCGGCCGCTGACGAGTTCAAAGACGTCTGAGATGTATATGCAGCCGTAGATGCATACGCACAATTACTAGCCAGATATGGCGTGTCCACAGAGACTTCTACCAACCAGACTCCATATTCAGGCTAACAGACAATATATGGTATAAACGACCTTACATTCGTGAGGTAATTATATTGCTGTGGCGGAGCATTATCGAACGTTTTCTTTCGTTTTACACCCACTCTAAACAGAAGTGTTATACGTGCTGTTGCTTATTTTTTAATCCGTGTAATAACTGGAAGACCAGATAGTCGGGGTTCGCTTCCTGGCAAGAGCACAGATTTTTTCGTCCACACCTGCTGTTTAGCCCACCGCGCCCCCAATTCATCAGTGGCCTTTTCCTGGGAGTATAGCGTTCTAAGCATGAAGCTGACCCCTTGGCTGTATCTGAAGCCGAGTTCAGAGTGTGTGAAGCTATCCCTCCATTCCCTCATACGCCTTCCTCGTGGTGTGACTCTTCATTAAGCATGCTGACAATTTTATGTTTTTTTCTTTTATGTGGATCGGATTCAGCTGGCCCAGGACAGGGACCGGATGCAGGGTCTTGTGTGAACTGGATGGCAAGTCGATTAGAGAGAAGCATGATGGAGAGGGAAGTGGGTCGATTCGTGTCACTTCTTTTCGTGGTTGCCGTATAACTGTAACTGTATGAATTGCATGGACCACAAGGCCTTCTGACAAGCTGATGGTTAGTCAGCTGGCCAAGAAATCCCCCACTTTTTATGGAAGACAAAAGTTTTGTACCGTGTTCTGCAGTGCTTGCCACTAGACCCTGTCGTCAACCTCCTGCCGCCGGATTTGTCTCACGGCACACGCCTCTAAGATTGATTGCGGTATCGTCCTACGTGTACGAAATTTTCTTTTTCGTTCAGTTCTTCGACTGAAGTTGTATGCTTCCTGTCTTGTCAGTACTTGCTGCTTGTCCCGCTCATGTTAGAATTTCTTGTCGTAGTTTATTGGTCGCTTGGTCAGTACTTAGACGAGACTAGGGGCTGGACGATGAAGGAATCAGAGTTCAATTTTCAGAAAGTGCAGGGATTTTTCTGTTCTCCACACCATAGGGACGGTGACTGGGATCCACTTGCCTTCTATTAATGGTCTAGCTGAATTTCTTTCCCGGCAGGTAAAGCGCCCAGGGCGTCAAATCGACCACTCACTTCCATCTAGAACCGAAGTTAAGAATCAGTGGAAATATGCCTCCACTTATTTCTGTGTTCATGGTGTGGCGATTAATTAAACACAAGGATGACTTTACCATTACTCTTGAATAATTGATATGACGAAAGCTATCTGTACGCCTTGAAGCTTAATGTTTGTTTCTTTCTTTTCAGGTGAGTACACTGTGAATAATATCCTTGCGCGCTGGATGATTTTTAAGGTAGGCTCAAGTTTATATTTGACATCGAAAATTTAAGAAGTAGTTCTTGCAGCAGAGAACGTGAAATTGTTGATGAAGGGGGTAAGAGGTTTGTTCGAAGCTTTGGTTGCTGTCTATCGAATTGCGTGTCATCGCAGCTTGTGTGACTAAGTATTCAATGTCAATCAGCCTGACAATTCAAGTGTTCTGGAATATGACGCCATGTTACTTGGTAAATAGTTACCGACTTGGACTTCATGGACGCTAAAAATGGCAGCAGAAAGTCCTCTGAAACGTCGGTTACTATTTGCCAGTCGAAACGAAATCGTCCTAGAAGAATTAAATCTCCAGCACCGCTCTGAGAACCTCAAATCCCGCATAAAATTAACTTGTAATTAATCACGGTAAATTTGTTCCTGCGTAGGCAATGCAAGCGTATGGGAGAGTGGAGGTATAACGCCACTCCTTCGTAACGATGGCGTTACATGGAGGTTGGCCATCAATTTTCGCCTCGGTTGCTTCCCCCCCCCACCCCACCCTTCTCCGGGTAATGAGTTGAATTGACAAATTTTGCTATTATTTCCACATTTGCTTGTGATTTGTGCGTGGTTATGGCAAGGAAGTTTTCGTTGCGTTGCTTTATAAGTAAGTGCAGCCTTGTTTTGTTAAGCAATTTTATGAAGCCACATTATTTAAATTAGAGTTACTGAAATCTGAAAACTTCCCATGCGGGGGCCGACTGTCCGCTGAATGGCTTGAAAACTGAGAAAGCTGGAGTTGAAGAAATATAGACTGTGCTACAGTATGACCTTTGCAATATTAAAATACATCCTTGTGCTTAATAAAGCTGTACGCCATGATTGTATATGGGGAAGTGGAGGCAAAGCGCCAAGCATTCTTAATCCCTTCATTTAACGGAAGTGATTTGTCATCTTCACACCCCGGCCGTTTTGTCGCCGAGGAAGTATCACCCGGTGCCCCCTGGGTAGGATGGGCAATCCCAGAGCCTGCCTAAGGCACGTGGAAGAAAAGTCTTTGACGATGCTGGGAATCGGAAGACCTTGGCCTGAACTCCACCGCGCAGGCCCGGGTTCGATGCAAGGTGAGTCCATGTGGTTGACAAAGATGCACTGGTACAGATTTTTCTCTGAGAATTTGGGTTTTTCCGAATGCTCCATATTCTTTCCTTCATTCATTCACCTATACCGACACCATATAAACTCAGCAGTTGACAGCATCGTTAAATAACGTACCCGAGGGAAAAGAAATGAAGGGGTTGAAAAGAAATGTCACCTTCCCTCTAATCTGTCCTGAAGAAGCGGGAACGATACATTCTTTACTCTTCTCCTCGGCTGTTACACTCCTTCATTCTCTCACGTCCTCACCTTGGTGTGACGTCACGGCTTGCGATGTTATTGACCTCGACATTGACTACAAGTTCTTGTTGTTGTCAGATCCTCCTGTCTTCTGCTTGTCTTGGCTTCTCTCGCGTTAAAAATGTTCGTTAGTCCTTTCCTGTCCTCCTCTGTGTTTGGGGTAAATAGAAACTCGGAGGTTTCTCACTCTGGAGGATGAAGACGTACCGAATGTTTCAGAACGGGGTTCTGGGGATAGCCTTTGGACCAAAGGGGGAGGTAGAAAAACTACGTGATTGGCCACCTAATAGTTTTTATTCTTCGTGAATTGTTGTTGTTGTTGTTGTTGTTGTTGTTGTTGTTGTGTTTGTGTCTTTGTGCTGGCTTTACAATAGGCGTCTGGGCTGTTAAGTCTGCACGTTAATAAAATCCATTGAATTGAATTAAATTGAATTTATGTTATTACGGCTAGTGTATGCCCTGTGAGGGAAATAAATGAGAAAAGGCTAAATACCAGAGGGAAACATATCTTGGGAGACTTAAAATGAAGAGATAAATATCAAAATGTCACTTAAAGGAATCAATTTTGAGGCCGTGGGTTGAATTCGAGTAGCTCAAGAAAGGAACTAGAGGCGCAATGAACTTTCGGGCAATGAACTTCTCAGTGGGTTGTCAGGGATGTTTCGGACGAACCTCCTGCAATCGTTCCCAGCACAGAAGTGAATTACCTACGTTATAAACGATGCTGTCCGAACTGTTTTAGTACTTCGACGCCTCAAATTCGTCTGCATAATATCAGGTATAAAAGCTCATTTCGTACCCCAGAGAGAACACAGATCATTTCACTCTGTATTCTGTCTTACGACAGGTCCGTAGCCTCCTCCAAAGCAAGTTCTCCGCATTGTGCGATCTAGTTTTTCCTCTTTCAGTTTCGACTGTCTTCTCTTTTCCTTAAGGTCGTCCAGTAGCTGCTTACGCCTTCTTCCCCGTCTTCCAATCATTTCTATCCTTCTCTCTAACTTTCCTTCAATCATATGTTTTAGAAAGCAGTTTCTACGCAAGCTATAACCAATTCAGTTAGCCTTTCTTCTTTTTATTTTATTTAGGATATTTTTATCCTCCTTGACTCTACGTAATACTTTTTCATTTCTCACATCGGTTCAACTGATCTCCATTCTTCTCCAGCACCACATTTTAAAACTTCCCACGTATTTCTGATCGACTTTCCGAAGTGTCCACGTTTCAGCACCATACACAGCTATGCTCCAAATGTAGCACTTTACTAGTTCATTCCTTAAATTTAAGTCCAATTTACTGGTGAAAAAATAACAGATCATGTAACATCACTAATATGTACCTGGACTTCTTCCATTATCACTGAAGACAAACACAACATTTCGAAAGCAGACTGCTTTCGAAACCTTCCGAGTGTTTGTGCTTAGTGATAATGGAAATAGTCGAGGTACAAGTTAGTGATGTTTCACGTGTTAAACCACTGTCCGAAGATTATACGGTGCAGATATTTTACGTTGTGTATAGCAAACGGTTAGTGTTGTTTAGTGAAAATAATTGTTATTTATTGCGAAAATTGTTTGAAATAGACAAAATGAAAGGAACTGGTGCGTGTAGTAACTACAGGGCTCTTTAACAGTTAGGTGGGGGACAGTGGAAGTAACACCGTGACGATATGTCTCCCATGAACAACAGTGTGGGATTTTAGCGCTGCAGCGTGACATACGGGATTTGGAAGTGGAATCCCCACGGCACATTCGGATTGGCACTGTTGATCTCGCACTCCGGAAGCGATTTCTGGTCAGTTAGTGGCAGAGTTCACTGAGAGCGAGTGCCCAAATTGTCGGTAAATTTCGCAGAACTTTTTGCTCTTTCCCATGGAAACTTTGATCAGCATAATAGAATCTTAGAGCCTTCAATTATTTATTATTGATATTATTACTATTTGTTATTTTTGTTATGTATCATATGTTATAACCATTGCACTGTGTACTGTAATTGGATCCTTGAGGAATTCGATATGGAGGAAATAGGAAATGAAGTGAGCACATGACAAAGAAGTCATAGACTAAACCACACTTCAAAAGACTAACCCAATAAATACAACAATAAAGATTGCTGCATTTGTAAAAAAAACATTACAGAGCGAACTTGAAATATTCTTGGGGATCCTGTTTAAGCATGCCATAGCGCTTATGAATATTTTAATAATGATGGCTTTAAAATTACGTGTCATTTATAAATAGGACATCGCAAGAGACGTTATGACTTTTGATGATGATGATGATGATGATGATGATGATAATAATAATAAGAAGAAGAAGCAATGAGTAACAAAGTTGTAAGAACTTGCATGAATTATTAATTTTTGTTTTTTGTATGGCTCTTGTAATAAAGGAATTTATGAGTCAATGTTATGCTTGATTTCAAAACAGGTTTAACAGAATTGTGCTTGAACATAAAATTCAAAATATGCCACAGAATATTACTTAAAATATTTCACTTAATATTAGTGTAAATATTTGTCACCTCAAAATCTGAAGGACTTTATGTCGACGTTTGTTATTGTCTTCTGCATGTCAGAAAGTACTAAGGATTCACTCAAATGCAGCAGAAGGAAAAGTGTCAGCAGAACGATCCTGTCTAACTTTTCATGTCTGTCATTATGCGAATAACGATTTGTAGTGGCAGATTTTCGCAAATTCCGCTGGTCCTTCTTTGGACACTTGGTAGGCGGTTTCTTCAGAGATTGTAAAACGTTTCGTCCGAAGTCACGCACTTGCCCAGCCGCCGCCCAGCCGGCGCCCCGCTGAGAAATCTGTCAACATTTCGCACGGCTGGCGGTCTGTTGAAAAGCTTACTTACTCCGTGCGTCACTTGGCAGTAAAGATAATCGTGCACAATGTATACGCCTTCCGATATACGTAATTATATATACATTGTTTGTAATATAGGAGGCTTGTCGGGCACAAAAGCACTTGTGGCAGCAGTGACTGCAGCGTACCAAGAAAATCTCGCGTCACTTTGGGTACGCTTGCCATAGGTTACCGGTCATTGTCTAAGCAATTACATGAGCTTCATACCGCCCGCATAATTTTATATATCTGCCACAAAGCTGTAGGCTTCATGCCGTCTGACGATTTTATTTTTGCATGTGGGTTGTCAGTCACTATAGTGACAACACCTCGCACTAAACTGCCGAGAAATCTGGGTTAGATTCGCGACAGAGGCAAGAGGTGTTCTCTTGGCTAGTTCTGCTCTGGGGCTGACGCCGCCTCTTATACAGTCGGTATCGGGGTAGTGTGGACGCATAGCTTTACACATTCTTAGCGTCTTCTCTTTGATGCGAGTGAGTGGTCAGCATCACACCTCATGGGCTTTACCTCCTGAGAAAGGGCCCGAATACCACTGGACACTTTGAAGAAGACACAGATGGTCTGCTCCTGCCGGTAATTGAACCACGATTCCGGGGTCGTGTGCAGCCAGTGACTAAGCTATCCCGGCTCGTATGGTGTGATAGTTCTACCTTAAGCACCACTTTTTCTAGGTAGAGGAAGTGGTGTGCTACTACTGTGCGTGCTTTTAACGTGCAGGTCGTTCAAACAAGTTTTTCCCTGCAGGTTTAGGTAACTGGCCTCTAATGAAGGAGCCCATTCAAATTAAGGGCCTCAGTCTGTCGTTTTTTTGCTTCTCCTTCAGATTTACACAGCGGCAATTCGTTTGTTTTGTGTAAGATTTAATACCGTTTGGTTATTATGTAATCCTTAAAACAGTGCTTGTCAGCCTTTTGCTCCTCGCTTGCCATTATTGTGACTAAAGCATTTACGCGTACCACCAGCTGCTGAAAACATTAACATACCACATACACTTTTTTACTTTCCTAGTTTGACTTCACAAACACTTTACAAGTGTTTTTCTTTTCATTTAAATATATTCAAACAATTTTAGTAATATGATTAACATATTTGAAATCGAATTATGAAAAACATTTTAATTCCGAAATAACGTCGCGTACCACCAGTGATACGCCAACCACGGATTGAAAAGCACCGCTTTAAAGGACCCCGTGAGTGTGTATTACTTAATGACCCCGTCAACTGATAAGATGATATGGGCCCAGCATCAGTGGTAGGGGAATGAGAGTGGGGCGTTGGTGGAATAACGTTGACTAGAGAAAACCAAAGTATTCGGAGAAAAATGTACCCTACACGGACTGGCCGAGGATTGAACTCGGGCCTCCAAGATGAAAGGCCGGCGACTAATCGCTGAGCTATGGCACGGCTGCAGCTCTGTGTAAGAGTGTGGTTATCTCAGTCAGTATAGTGACATGGCCACGAGATGGACGAAAGTGTTCGATTCCCGGGAGATTCGGTTTGGTTCTTCTCTTCTGCAGAGCGTCCGCACCTGCTGTGGGTCCCCGTCAGCGTGTACCGTGGACTATTTCCCGCGAAAAAGGTGGCTGGACCGTGGAATTGTTCTCGTTCTTGTCATGTAGTATCGACTTAAGCATGGCTGGAGCTGTGCCTTTATTCCCCCATGCCGTTTCATGGCATGGTGCCTAATGAAGCGCTAGATAAACTGTGAATCATTGTGGTAATTACATATACCACGGGCGTTACATTATAAGAATTCTGCACTTTTCTCACACACTATGTTTATTTGTCCCATTGTTCACAATAAACAGCTATTATATCCCTACACAACATTGAGAGGTGGACGTACATCATGGAAACTGTGTCTGCTGCGAGGTAGGAAATGACTCTTCGCGTATTATTAACCCTTTAAAGACGAAGCGTACCTCTTTCATATAAGGACTCAGTGCGTACCGCGCTGTAAACACTCCCCACTTCGGTTATAAAAACAAATCAGTTAATGTTTTATAAGGCAAAAGTTGCCG
Organism: Coptotermes formosanus; assembly: GCA_013340265.1. NCBI lineage: Eukaryota > Metazoa > Arthropoda > Insecta > Blattodea > Rhinotermitidae > Coptotermes > Coptotermes formosanus. The sequence continues at coordinate 1,121,276 of BLKM01008356.1, read as the reverse complement.
TTTGTTCTGAGATCCGTACAAAACACATAAACGTAATGTGGGCACCACGTAGAATTTTTTAATGTTAAACCTGTTGGTATGTAAAGTTACCGCTAGGCTTTAAAAGGTTAAGGTCAGGAGTTCCAAACGCTTAGCCTGCTAGTTCATCGTTCGCTGCCTTCACACTGATCTGATCCGCTTACTGAATATGGCCCGGCTGAGAGTCGAAGATTTTTCCTTATTTCACGTGTTCTTTGTCACGGTCCTGAAGGCTCACAAGTGTCGCGCTTCCTGGATGGAAAGGTACAACATACGTCAGCAAAGATGTAACAGTGCAATAAAATTTTAAGTTCCATAATTTCAAAATATTTTGATTCTATTGTTAAAAGTATGGAGTATTTGTACGTGTGTTCAGTTTTAACCAAAATACCTGCCCTATTTGTTGCTTAAAATGACGTGCCAGCCTACTGTTTGAGTTTGAGTCCTCTGATTGAGATGAAATTTAGGTTTCAGAAGGTAACACAAATATTGTCATTTGTCTCAGCTTAAGAGACTGCATCGCGTGAATGTGACTGACAAATCAAACTTTATCAATCAACTGATATATTGTCATCCGATGTCAGGACATACTTAGGGTTGTAACGTCTTTACAGATGATTGACAGGTCAAGTTCACTGAACACTGTAAGGAAATTTGTTACATGACACACATCAGGTACTTAACAGTGCTAATTTACAGTGCTGTTAAACTGAGTGTGTCACGTTTTTGCTGTACATTTCGTCGAGCAAGAGGTGCTACGCATCGGGTTTTCCGACTAAAGCCTTCACTGTGTGTCTCGTGTCCGTGCGTCTTACATACCACACCCATTTCTACCTCCTTGATTTTGAGACCTTAATAATATTTGGTTACGTCATGAATTTGACGAACCAGCGTAGAACCCATCGAAATTTCAGCCGGAAGTTTTTGCTGGTATCAACGTCATTGTAGGTCGTGGAGCACAAAATTAATTAGGAAAAGAATTTCTGTATACGTGCTACCTTTTTTGCCTGTAGCAACTAACATCTTCAAAAAGAAAAGGAAAGGAAACAAATTCCAAAAAAATTGACAATTTCTAGAGGTACAGCGAAATTGATAGTGAAATACCAGATTTCAGGGGGTTATCTCTGTGCTAAATTAAGCACTACGTCTAGAGCCGCAGCTGCACGTATTCTGAACTCTGGAACCAGGTGGATTTGGTCAGTCTCTTCATTCAACGGCTGCTTTACCTTCTGGGAAAGAGCCCCCGTTACACATTGAATAAGAGCCTGGGTGGCTTCTGGGGCTAGTCTGGACGCTTGGGAGAATCTAGTGGGTAGCTCCCTGTGTTTAATTTCGTGGACTGATTTCTCGAGACACGCAATATTTTAGGGGGAAAAATGTACAATACCATATATTAAATAATACCATATATTAAATCCATATAAAAGGTTAAGACCGGCTCTTCTGCATTTATAGATTTTGGTGCGCAGTAATGTATAGGAAGAGAATGTGGGGGCTCACATAACAGTGGGATGTTCTGCTTCACTCGATGCCGCAGGGTCAAGGTTTGCGGAAAATTTTCGTAGCACGCCTCTGGACAACAGCATGCTTAGTGACTTTCCTGTAACAGCAAGCTAAGATATACGTTTCCTTGGCGATGGATGTTAAGATTGTGGTCTTGAGGGATATAACCTATAAGTTAATGTTGTTATTATCGTCAGTAGACTTTCTTAAACTTCGCATATTTAGGAATATGCAAGTTCGGCAACGTATGATCTATCAGATTATACCGTGACAAATACCAGAAGAGAGCTGTCTCAAAAGAAGTGTCATTTTAATTACTAGTGCACGACTTAAAGCGATTTGTAAAAAGGTCAAGTTGTCTCTGTGCAAGCCATGACTTTGTATGTGGGGTGAAAGTACAGCTGCACATGTTCGACTCCCTATTAACTTTTATCCTGCTAATGTGGAATATATGGCGAGCTGCTAATAATGCCAGCACCACTAATGTGTAATATTTGATGACCTACATTTGGCAACGCTGAATGGAGTCTCTTTGTCTCTCTCTGTCTGCACAATGTCTCAAGGGCCTAGTTGGTAGCCGAGTAAGTGTGTGCACACAGATATGACATAGGACGTCTTTCAGGATTGATTCAGTGTTGAGACATTGTGCAGAGAGAGAGCGAGAGAGACAAAGCGGCTGCATTCAGTGTTGCCAAATGTAGGTCACCAAATATTACACATTAGTGGTGCTGGCATTATTAGCAGCTCACCATGTATTCCACATTAGCAGGATAAAGGTTAAATGGGAAAGGAGGCTGGTGTGACTCTGGAAGTGCAACTTTGGTACACCAAAGTGCCAGCTATAATCACGTGTGGCAATTACGTAAACCACTCAACAGACAATCTTGTGATATACTGTTTACGTATGTTGTTACTTACTCCTCATGAGATGTGTTTATAAGTTTTGCTTTTAATCGAAATTTGTTCAAACGTTTTACTTTTGGGAGGATTTTCTTTGAGAGCGTGTAGACGTAGTATTTGCTGTAGGAATCATCTCTATTATCAACTTTGAATTTTTTCAGTGTTTGTAGATTGTTAGTAATCGGAACTGGCATAGAAATATCACATTATAAATGATGAGTGTTGCCTATGTTGTACCTTTGAACTTCCCTAAGTGTTTTGCTGAGATTTCTACATAAGTTAAACTCATGTTACTGAGGACCCGTGCCTTTGTTAGGTGAAACAAATTGTGTTTATCTCCTTTATGCGCTGGGTGTAGTGCCGGACTATGGAGAGGTAACGGAAGTTGGTTTTATGTCCGTTCTGTTATATATATATATACACACACATATACATACACACACACACACACAATATGTATCAACTGCTTACGGTATAAACTATTCGGTCATAAAATCTCTAGAATATTCACTTGGAAAAATAACACAGTGTAAACTATTGACGTAAACAGTAAACGAACTTTATGTAGTTTCTTAAACACTAACACGTAAATCTAATTCTGTTTGTTTGCTGTGCTGCACAACTGCCCACCAAGCGCTCGGTATGTGTCCGTTCGGCTGATGCTGCCGCGAATTTTTTTATGCCTAGCTCGCTCAGTAACGATTGCCAATTTTTATGTCGGGCTGTGAGGATTGTCGGATCATCGGATTCCGGAGTACTGGGGGGGTCTGCTTTATATTTGAAAGATACGTGCGTGTCATAACGGATTACGAAATGCATCTCGGACATTGAATTACTTAATTCTTTCTGAAAGGCTTAGCCCAAACTGTCACGTTCGAGTGTCTTAAAGATAAAATGATTCGGAAGTGCAGAAACGTAAGAACATAAAGCATTCTGATGTGAACATTACCGCCACGTTTATTTTTCAAACCTAACGTCTCCGGTTCAGACCTAGGTGGGACGCCTTTTTTGAGTTATTTCGTCCTTTATGTGTACTTTATTTCGGGGTCGGTAATAGCTTATTAAATACAAGCCGTTTACTTTTATTAATCCCTTATAATGATGCTACTCATCTTCCATGGTACGGGATGTAACACAATTTGGTTTGTTTCATGGGTACCAAAGTTGCGGAGTAACTCGTTGCTTCAGTCGTTACTCTTAAGATGGAAGTAGCAGGTTCATCCGAAACGTTGGTGCTCATCTTCCACGCTACATGGCGTCACATCCTATAAAACAGTAAAATTTAACCGCCCCGAGTACTTCAAGATCTCACGCGCACAGTCGTCTCCGGTGTTCGAAACATGTCATCTTCATGACAGGTGTGTAGGAAGTGTACTTTATTGTATTTAATTTGTGTATCTTTGCTTCATTTAGCTTACAATTCTAGCTCATGAAAACTTCCAGATGTGAATGTAGACCACAGGCCTGTTACAATACACCGCGTGTGTCTATATTTTAATGTCCCACAAATCTTTTCCATTTATGAATATCGACATCGTCAGTGTGCTGTAAAAATGCAAATTTGTTCTGTGTACAGCATGAGGGCGTATTGGGAATTTGAGGCTTAGCTTCATGCATTCTTATCCTCGGTACTAGATAGGGTGAACGGTTCTGTGATGATGCTGTTACCCCAGCAAGTGCCGCAGATCTTTCGTTCGTTCGTTCGTTCGTTCGTTCGTTCGTTCGTTCGTTCGTTCGTTCGTTCGTTCGTAGTCCTTACCTCTTCTACCTGCTCACAATAAGTGTCGAGGTTGTGTATTTTCACTTGATCACACCCAGACACACACCACAGTCGGTAGGACTCCTCTGGACGAGGGATCGGCCCGTCACAGAGACCTCTACCTCACAACACAAACACTCACAAGAGACAAACATCCATGCCCCCGGTGGGATTCGAACCCATGGTCCCAGCAAGCGCTCGGCCGCAGACCTACGCCTTAGACCGCGCGGCCACTGAGGCCGCAGATAGTAAGAGGCGTAAACAGGTCAGATAGCTGTACGTGTTTACTGTAACAACAAAGACTTTGTATGAGTATTATGCCCGACACTGACCATTGACGTATACTACAGACATACAAAGCGTTTTGTGAGTTAGCGTAGTCCGTAATTCGTGTGATTGGTTTTCACTATGCCGACAGATTTCGTATTCATATTTCGTTTATGTTACATTTTTATCTGTTGTTTATTGACACCAACACTAGTACGCCCCGTCGTAACATATGGAGCAGAAACATGGTCGCTGACAGTGGCAGACGAAAATGCCTTTAGATCCTTTGAAAGAAGAATACTAAGAAAAATTTTCGGACCTGTGTGAGACAGAGGTGAATAGAGAATACGCTATAATGCAGAATTAAACGAACTGATCAAAGGACATGACGTTGTATGGTTCGTGACAGCACAGAGGATAAGATGGCTAGGACATGTGGAGAGAATGTCGGAGAACGGATGCCGAAAAGAATGTTGAAGGGGAGATTATTCTCTACAAGAAGGAAGGGACGACCATGTACAAGATGGTTGGTTAATGTGGTGACGGACGTTGTGTTGATGGGGGTTAGAGGCTGAGGAGGAAGAGTAGAGGACAGGGTAGGCTGGAGGAAGGTTGTGAGGGAGGCCAAAGTGACCAAGGGCTGTAGTGCTGCTGCTGCTGCTGCTGATGATGATGATCACTAGTTCTGAATACATAGTAAGGAATTGGAAGGGATGTGGAAGGAAGCGGTCGTCGCCTATTTTGAAGTTAGTAACGCAAATTACTGCCGGAATTTTTCTGGAAGACGGAGGACAACTGCGATCATCTGTGAGGGCATCTGTTTTGTATTTTGGACCGTGGACCTCCCAAATACAAAACTGAAGTGCTAACCACTCTGTGTCCGTGTTCGCTTAATTTTGTGTTATTTGCAATAAGTGGAATCGTTGAGGTTAGCCACTTACAAAGTACTGTTTTAAGTAACAGTGGAACACAAAGGCGGAGAATTTACGATGGCATACCGTGCCAAAAAGTTTGTTATGAAATTCAATAAGTCTTACCTAATTATTTTATTAATTAATGTAATACCTCACGTTAAACTGTCGTCGAGAGTTTGCCAAGGCCGAACAACCATACATAGATGTTGTCCTTACAGATAGTTTGTCTCGAATTATTCTATTTTCAGTACAATTTGCCATGCGTGTAAAATCTCGTTACGGGCAGTATTTTGCATTTGACCTTCACACGTGGGATACAAAATGCAACTGAAACAAGGTCGTTTACTATAATTAATAAAGTTATATTTAAATTATATTCGTAACAGTTAACAGTACTTCTCGTAGAAAGAGCCTAGATGCCCACACATAACTTCAAACAATGTATACATGCGTGGCGACACACTGACATATTGCTCCCGTGCTTTATGCAAAAAGAGTTCATTTACTCTGAAGATTCAGAAGATTGAGGATGGAGATTTCCCCGAGACGCCAGTACCTCCGTACCAAATTATACGGCGTCCCATTTCAGAAGACAATCTTCATGCCTGTGCCCCTGCGCCCTTTCATCTCCCTATATAGCCTGTAGTTTTCCCGTTGAAGAAGAATCGGCACTCGGCTGCAGGATAGAGCTTTCCTTTTTTTGTGATTTTCCCCTTGTTCTGGTAGTTGTTTACCCCCTAGTCAACTAACGGTGTTAGCTGAGGAGCCTTTGATCCACTTGCAATGGTAGTTGAGGTGCCCTCTGTCAAGAATTCAGCTCTTCTGGCTTTCTCGTTTGTGTTAAGCGTGGTAATTTATACCTATACCTGACATGCTGTTTTTGAGCTTACTGTGCCTGGTCTTTGAAATATAAAAAGGAATTCCTGGGGTTGCCACTCCAAGCACCCAGTCATTAATTCATATGTATACATATATTTCTTATTTGTGTGTATGTGTGCGTGTTATTAATTACAGCCCGTTGAAGTTTCGGCGGGAAAATTTGACAGTTTCACATCTAGCACGGTTTCCACAGAAAGCACTTCCATTGCTCCACTCGTACGTATCATTAGCGCCTAGGGGTACAGTGAAATCACATCTCACTGCATATGCGGGTTGGAAGATCGAGGCTGCAGTACCGGCTGAAGTACAGCTACGTCTTACCTGCTTCATAATAACAGATTTTTTGTGCCAATTACTGCCACCTGTCCTACATATCCGTAACTGTAAGAATTACTTGTTACGTGAGGACACAAACGACGACAGAATTTCGACTCTTAGGCTTTTTCAACACAGATTCTTAATTTTCGCCATTTATGCTCGCTGTTTCTGTGCTCCTTTGTCGAGTTAAAATTTGTTTCCTTTGAATGTTCCCTCAAGAATTACGTGTTAGCTATTTCTCCTACAACCTTCAACTCGATCTGCATTTGAACTCTTATCTGTCTCTCCCTTGACATCTTATCATGCCTACGGTTGCTCAACTGTCCGATTTTGGCTGGCTACAGTGGTTAAAGGGCACTGGAGTGATACTTATTTTAAAACTCTGCATGTGCTTAGAACCCTATTAACTCTCACAAGCTTACTCATTGCTACGTGCACTGTTTGCTGTAACGTTAAACGATATGCATATTGCTCACACAGTGTCTTATGTATGGAGTGACTCTGAATTCGCTGAACCTTTCTCGCCACGTTAGTACCCATGTAACGTTTTCCCCTGGGGAATATCTCTGTAGGATAAAATATTCAACACCAACTCTTGCACAGTTGTGGGTATGAAAGAGGCGATATAGGAAGAAGCGTTTTACTTCTCCACAAAAATTTTGCAGGCTGTAGTCTGGAATTCAATAATCGAACGTCGACACTTTTCCAATAGGGAGGTCACATCGGAAACGTTACACGGCGAGAACTGTATGTGGGCACTCGCTTCAAATGCGGAAATACTGAGGTTACTCCATGTTGTTTTCACATTATGGTAATGTTGTCCCTGTGCACGTCATGAAAGCATACAGAAGAGTGGAGGTATAGCTCCAGTCACTCTTAACCTCGGTACTATATTGAGGTGAGCGGCCAGCTGCACGCCCGGTCGCTTCACCTCCAGGGAAGTTGCTCCGCTGTCCGTCGAATAGGAGGCTGGGTGGTCCCCATAACCGGTCTGGACCTTTAAGAGAAGAGGTAATTTTCTTGAGGCTTTTGATCTTCTGGGATGTTGCCCAGCGTCGATGGGTGGTATACTGCCGACATTTCTGGGCAGCGTGTTGGTCCTGTCTTCAAGGACGAGGATGTCTTCTTGGAAATGTTGGCCTTCGAAGGTGGAACCGATACGCTGTCCATAAACGTTGATACCAAACATCCACTGACGCTGTGCAACTTCCAGGAAGATCGAAGACGTCAACTAGACGGTGGCGAAGGCCTAAAATCTCGCAGATAAATTTTTTCCCCGGCCGAAAATAGAACCGCTATTCCTCGGACGTCCAGTGTGTATTATATGTACTTTACCGAATAAACTGTCCCTCCTTTCCTGTAATTTTATGACTGAATTAAATGGTTTGATGAACAAAAAATCCGTCTGTATTTCCAACGATTTTGAAAACAGTAAGCGGTTATTGCAGTGAACGGCATTAACCCTTTAAAGGCGAAACGTATCTGTTTTGTATAAGGACTCAGCGCCTACCGCGCTGTAAACACTCTCCACTTCGGTTATAAAAACTAATCTCTTAATGTTTTATAAGGCAAAAGTTGCTGTTTGTTCTGACACCCGTACAAAACACATAAACGCAATGTGGGCACCACGTAGAATTTTTTAATGTTAAACCTGGTGGTATGTAAAGTTACCGCTGGGATTTAAAAGGTTAACCTGTTGATTTTTGTAATGTAGATACAGTTTTTTATCTGTGAGGTATGAATTGGTTTTTAAGCATTATTTAAATGAATTCTGGTCATTCGTCGGCCTCTCCTTGAGGAGGCCCGCATTAGATCCCGGGCTAGTCCATGTGCAAATTTTGGTGGGCAAAGTGACGCTCAAACAGGCTTTTGTCTTATTACATTCAGTCTCCCCTGTCGATGTTATTCCGCTAATACTCCATGCTCATCATCATCATCATCATCATCATCATCATCATCTTAAAGCTATTGTTATGGGAAGGACAAGGGGGCGAAGTGTCGGAACCTTCAAACGAAGCAGTTCACTTTCAGATATCGGGGAGCACTGGACAGGAAAGTAACTGCAAATTGTTTGTCTTGCCTCACTTATGTTGTGCCATAGTTTTAGTGATCAGTCGCCAGCTGTAACCATGGCTGCCCCTATTCGAGACCTGGCCCTTATAATGTGAGATTTATGTGACTGGGATAGGTTTTTCTTCGAGTACTGCAGTTTTCCGCTCGCATTATTTTTCCAACAATGCGCCATACTCGTCGTCATCTTCAGCGCTGCTGTTTGCAGAAGGACAGATGGCTGAAGTGTGTGGACCTTGCAACACGCTTGACATTCTTTCCGATGTCGGTGAGCATCAAGAAAGAATGCGTTCCTTTGTTACGGACTTGAAAGTGTTAATGTATAACGAGAGGCGAGCTTATAGTAGTGGCAGAAGGCGAAAGTGGAAGTCATGAAGGGGTAGGTACACTTGTGGACGAGCCTGGCGTTTCTGTTAAATATTGTTAATGCGGGCCACATTGATCGGGCGTGTAGTTTCTCATGCGAATAACTCTTCGACACGAGATCATGAATTCGAAAGGCACTTGGGGCATGTATGTAATGTAATGTAATTTATGTAATGTATGTATTTATGTATGCGTTTCTTGTTTGTTCGTATTGGCCTTGGCGAATGGGCTCAGCCCCTCGTCCAAGAAGTCCCCTCTTGTAGCTGTAAATAATATTTAGAAAACCGATTAACGGGACGTCTTGGGCAGCATTGACCTAAACGCCATTCATGAGCACAGAACAGTTTTACATATTAAACTTTATCATTGTGGTGGTTCTCTGAATTATGATAACAGAGGTAGGTTATACCGGAATTGTGAACGATGTCATTTATCTCAGGTACGTATATTGTAGATACGACATTTCGGGGGGCAGTTTCTTCTTCCGTCGTCAGGTGATTGGGTGTTGTTCTATTGACAGGTTTCTGTTATTGTTATGGATTGTTATAGATGTTAGTATTAATATTGCGATACTGAGGCATGAAAATCCGTGTAGTTTGGTAGATAATCATATTTCTTTATTTTATTTTAAATTAGTGTCGAAGGTTGGGATCGAAACCGAGATATTTCAAACAGTAGGCTGGTACATTACCCACTGTCAGGGGGGGTTAGTCATTGCATGTGACACTTCATAATCGTTAGGCAGTTTGTAAGGCGTTCTCAAGGGAATCGCTTATGTCTGGATTCCTGTTGTCATGCCTGTGCATTCTGCCAGTCCTACTTTTCCTTTCCACACCTTTATAATTCAGTGTAAGTAGACGTCTCCAAGGAGTGTCATCGGGGATCATCTGGGCCATCGAGCCGTGATGGGGCTGTTGGGTGGTATATGAGGACACAATGCCAGCCACTTCGTAGGAGTGTAGCTCGTGGCGACGTCTCGAGGATAGCACAGCTGCCGTCCGTCGGCGTTGCTACGGCGCCGGCGATGCCCGTCGGAAGCAGTTACACTATTTTAGCGACTCCCCCACTCTCTCAGCCCCTACGTCATGGCAGTACGCTGTGCGGGTTGCAGCAGATAGGCGTAGGTGGCTGCGCGTCTACTGACTCATTGACCCAGTTCACAAATGGGGAGGTTTTCTCATTTTACCGACGCTAAGGAATAATTACGCAGTGACGACACAATAATAGCATCAGACTGAACAGCTTGGTGTAGCGTAGCGATTTGTATTCGGGAGGTGCCCGGTTTTAATCCAGGCCGAGGCACCGGGTATCCTGACAGGTTTTCCTTGGTTCCTGCAGCAAAATTCCGGGACAGTTCCCTGCGCGGAATTTTCAGTTCATTATCATCGTCTTATCATTCATTCGATGATATATAAGCGAGGCCGTGGCTATCGGTGGGAGTTGCCAAATTGTCACGTTTAATGTTCAACTGCATTTATCAAGTAATGTGTGTCTGTATGAAATCAGTGAACATAAGTTAGAGGAAAAATTTTTCTGTCATAATTTTAATTCCTTTTTCCCACACCGCTTATTTACTCCAGGAAGTTCTGGTGTGACATAATAGATTACTAGCTGTAGGAAAGCACTAACACCATCACACATTAGATTTAGTCTGTGAGGTGTGAACTTGAAATGCTTAACATTTAATGGAAGGCTAGACTGTTGCATTGCATGCGATAGGCCAGTCAACCCTATTACGTGCGAACCGTGCATCGCGTCAGCATTTCGTATCCATGGTAACCGGTGTAATTTGTCAACAAGTGGAAACTGCTTCAAAAGCGGGGGTTGTTTCTAAATTAAACTTACTCCTACCATCTAGACTGAAATAAGTTAAAAAAAGAACAAATCTGCCTACGTAAGGAGTTATGTTCTATTGAATTACAGGCGCATCCTATGCAGATCTCATGCCCTATAGTGACGTCATACATAATGTTCTAAGAGACATGAAGTCATGGCATCAGTGTTGAAAATGTACACACAGCACGTGTCAGGAAATGCCTCCTAACGTCTTTTACAGCTGACCTTGCTGATGCTGATACTGTGATTGGCTGATGCAACCGTGTGGGTGTAGACTCTATCAGACGTTTCGGAGTAATCTACTGGCTGCAGATTCAGGGTAGAAGAGTAAGCTGGCTGGGAAAATATATTCATATATTATGGAAGATCGAATTTGACCTAGGGGGTAGAGGGAGCTCATGAGAACATTTCGCTTTAGAAGGCGGGGGGGGGCCGGCGGGGGGATGGGGCAACGATTCTTTGTTGATGAGGGGGAACGAAAGAAACATAGATGTCTGCAATGGAGGTGTCATTATAAAATACAGTATAAGTAACATTTAATAACAAAGTAACAGGAGAATTATGAGACGAAGGAAACGGGGAAACAACCGACTCAGAACTTAAGGAAGAGAAATGAGAAAGGGTGGGGAAAATGGAGATGTGAAGTCAGTAGAAATGTGGGTAATTAAGGTTAAATCAAATGTACGTACAGAGGATATGTAAGTAAGTGTAAGGATGATTATCCGATACGCATTATCGGCCATATTACGCACTGAGTTAAGAAGATTAAGTTTTTGTGAGATATAAATTAATACTTAATACAGAAGTTTTCTTTAATATTTTTCACTGGCAACCATAGTCATCTGACCAAATCTCTTTCAATTTTGGTATCTGTGGAATTGTTGAGAAAGCCGAGGCCCATGTGCTTGTCAGCTGCTGACAGTTAAAGCAGCTGGTGCAGCATGTAAGTGTAGTGATGACGCGCCGGACTGGACGTTAGGGAAAGCGACATTCAGCACGAGTTCAAGGAAAGGTAATCATAAGATAGCAACCTAGACCGCAGGCCATTTCTCCTACGCGTTTCATAATTCATCGCTAAATTATCGAACCACTCGACACTGTCTACCTCGTGTAGTTAAAACAGTGTCGTTGAACTAAGTATGTAACTAAGAAGCTTCGTTGGCCGTGTCGTATCTCAGGCATTCAATGCCGGCTTCTCACCGGGGAGGCCCGCTTGCGATCTGAGGGCTGTCCGTGTGGGGTTTGTGGTGAATCAAATGGCATTGAGACAGGTTTTTCTGCAAGCACTTTGGCTCCCCCCCCCCTCCCCGCCGGTATTCACTTGTGTATCGTACGGTGGATGCTAATGGTCCTGTAGAGACCGCAGTTCCACAGATGCACTGTCGCGCAACACCTGAGGTAACACATGTAGAAATTAAGAGCGTCCTTGAAGTCAAGCTCTCGTGCTCGTACCACAGTGACCGTGACCAATGTACCAAGACGGGTGTTCGTCAGCTCGGCGTAAATATCGGTCACTATCGACCATTCCTTTAGTTACGACAGGAACATTATCATTCCCCCCCTCCCCTTCCAAGTTCAAGGCCGCTGATCTGCGAACACGTACAGAACAGTGTCAGCGAACGCTCGTGCCAGACAGGCTGTTCAGTCTTATCCTCCTGCAAGACTCCGATGTTCAACATTTCTGTAACCGAGCAAGCAGTGATGCTTCTCATTGGTATTCTGGAACTCCGTGTCACCGGCTGTTGTGGCTGAGATATTTTGGTTTTCCTCAGCCACTCATAGCTTAGTGCTCAGTTGGTGTCACGAGTTTAGTCCGCTGCCGCTTACTTCTTCGTATTTTCAATTTGCACCTTTTCATTACGGTTAAATTTTTATATTTTTCATAAAGAATGGCATAATTTAGAGCCTCGCCGCTTCTAATGCACACCAAGTGTGTCATAACCGGCTTCTTTGATGGGGGCGCAACTGTTATTTATCAGTGGTTCACTTGATGATGTCAGTAGGTGAGACTATAAATCGTCCAGTTGTGGGAATATTTGCGAATAATAAGCTGAAAAGGATGTGGATGGAAACAGTTGTGACAGTAGTACAATTACTGCCATAGAACTTGCCTGGAGGGACTGAGCAAAACCACAACGATCTCTAGTCAGTATAATCGGTGTCCCGACCTATATTCGAACTAGAAACCTCCAGAATACTTATTTAATATTATTTGTTATTTTATAGTCGTCCATATACGCCAAAAAATGCGTAACATTTGTATAAAATCGTAACTCGTCCACACACATGTTTCGGCGATAAATCGCTATCACCAGGGATGCATAATAGAAAGGCTAGCAAACCGGCACATCCAGTTTATCTGTACAATGTTAAAAGTGTTAAATAGTGGCGGTCATGAAGGTAAAAATGTGGATACGGTTGACAACTTGATGCTGACTTCTTTTCGAATAAAGTTCATTGGTGTACCATTGTTTATCTTGCATGTGGTTATGTGCATAGAAACATGTAGTAACGAAATACGCAATGCAAAATGATCAAGTTGTGTAAATTTGCAGGATTTGACATTACTATCAAGCCTGCGAAAGACACGGTTAATTTTTGGTGAAATTATGAAGCTAATAATCATGTAATTATCTCCACTTTTCTTTTCATGGTTCGACAGCCCTAGTGTGCTTAGGTTTTCTGTATGGGGTTCCTCGACCTTACTCATTGTGACACACCACAGCCGGTAGGATTCCGCAGGACGAGTGATTGGCCCGTCGTAGAGACCTCTACCTGACAACACACAACACTCACAAGAGACAGACAACCATGCCCCCGGTGGGATTCGAACCTGCAATCCCAACAAGCGGGCAGCCGTAGACCCACGCCTTAGGCCGCGCTGCCACTGGGTTGGGCTTATCCCCACCTTAATACGTTGAAATTGCTTCCGTCATATTCAACCAAAAGAATAACTGAACGACCAGACGTGCAAGCCAGGTGGCTCCACCCCATCGTTTGTGTACCAGATTTTCCTCTCCTGTGCCTTCGCCCTAGCATTTGGAAAAACATTTGACTATTGTGGAAGCAAAGTAGTGGAATATATTAACCCTCTGAAGGTGGTTATCTAAATAATATTAAACGTTTCAGTTCCTTACTCACACAAAACACACTGCCTCCTTTACAAATGTCTTGTTGGTCGGTCATATTTAGGGAGGTGATTGCCATTTATTCTCAGAAGAGAAGGGAACGCATAAAACACATAGAATGGAAAAGTACATCTTCTTTAATATTGAAGTAGAAGGCGTATTTTGTTTTGTCGACCAAGACCGATTAGCAGAGTCATAAACAACGACTGTACCAGGCCTTTAAATTCCATCCGACAAAGACACGCCTGTCTGTTATTTGTCGTGCGTGTCTGTACCCTTGTTCTGTATGTGTTTGAATTTAGATCAGTTTATCAGAAAGATAATGTTTCCATTATAAGTTATTAGAACGGAATCATACCAATAAGATTTCGTAACTGCCATTATTATGTAACTTGAGCGATTCGTTATCGCTATCAAAATGAAAGCTGAATGCAGAATTTACTTCTCCGCAGTGTTACGTGTATTCTTAAACATTTTACAACAGTTTTACTTCAACACAAGTTTAATATTTTTTTTTTCGAAATGCTGTTGCCATCGATAATTTCAAAACCTACAATCAGTGGCGCTGTGATCGTTCCAGACTCTGAGATATTTTTATGGTCAGGATGGCGGTATAGTTCCCGATCTTATGTAACTGTACGGAGGTGTCATTGTTAGTAATATAGTCATAACGTGGTTTGATGAAAATAGATGAATTTTTCCGAAGTTACTGTCACTGGCATAAATACAGACAGACGGATACAATGTTATCGTAAGTCTGCTGGATTCTGCAGTAAAAAATGAGGACAGTAGGCTAAATATTACTGAAGGGCGTTAAATTGTTAAATCTGCCAGGCACTCTGAGAAGTGCTTGCTGTTATTCAGCGCAGAATGTTTTGCCTTCTCGTCTGCTATCGAAAAGCGCAAAGACTAAGGTAGTAACGTTAGCGTAGTTTGTGTCACGGCTGTGGAGTCGGAGTCTGTAAAAATGTACCGACTCCGACATCAATCTAAAATCTGTAAAAATGTACCGACTCCGACATCAATCTAAAATCTGTACTCGATACTCCAAATTCAGAGCCCTGATGACTACAATAACCATTATACTTATACTTAAAAATAGGTTATAAGTCTAAAAAGTAGCCTGATGATTCACGTGATGGTGATGAAATGTCTTATAGGTTTACCATCATTAATATATATTGAGGTTTTACGAAGGAGTCGGAGTCGGAGTTTTAAAAATTGAGGAGTCGGAGTCGGAAGTTTGGTGTACAGACTGCACAGCACTGGTTTGTGTGTGGTGTTCAATGTGTGTGAGGCTTGGTCTCTTAGGTTAAGGTAAGAATACAAACTGAAAGTGGTCGAGAATCGGGTGCTGAGGAGGATATTTGGACCTAATAGGGAAGAAGCGACGGGAGGTATAAGAAAACAGCAGTGGGGGTTTCGTGATTTGCCTCAGTTTTTTTTTATTAGGGATATCAAACCGAGGACGTTTAGATGGGCAGAGCAGGTATCAAGCATGAGACGGACGAGAAATGCTTAGAGGGTTTTGGTTGAAAATCTGAAGGAAAGAAACCACTTGGGATACCTAGACATAGTTTGGAGGATAATATTAAAATGTACCCTAAAGAAAATAAATGTGAAGGTAATGGACTGGATCTATTTCGCTTATAATGTGGAGCACTAGCACATTTTTCAGACCATTGTATTTAACCTGCATGTACAATAAAAGGCGAGGAATATTCTGACAAGCCGAACAGAGCTGAGCTTTTCAACAAATATTCTGTTCTAACGAGTCGTAACATGTGGTCGAGACTGGCATATCGTAGGATGCCAAAGGGGAGTATGTCAGCCCAGAAGTGTTACGAAGTCGTTTGCTTCTCACACAGCCTGCAGCTTTTTGCGTCCCATTATAAAATGTGACATGTGTGGACACATGCATAGGCCTACATCTTAGCATTATATCGTATTCAAACATTTAGCTAAACCTTGAAAACTGTCATCATAATATTTTTATGTCTGCATTAATAAGGTCTTCTAAGATATGACGCCGTGAAATTTGGTACATAGGTACCTACGTTTCTTAGAAACCTGCTGCCGCCTTCTTCAAGGCATGAGTGAGGGTAGGAGGTAGTTTCTGGGACCATTATCCTTTTATGTATCTCTGAAGATTGTCACAGCCTACATAACACTTAATCAACAAACGAAATACTTTTATTAAACCTGTGTGTAATACAGTATAACTTGCGTGCAGAGTTTAGTCGTGGTATGTCAAAGCCCTTATAGCGTTTCAATGTACGTTGCCGTAATGGCGAATTGAGGCGGAGTCGATGTCTTAAGGAAGGTAATGTTCCATATGTTGTGTCCAAGCAGAAAGGACGGAGGGTAATAGCTAGCCTGCACAAACACCGGTTGCCAGGTTGCCCGGTCGACTAAATTTTTGACAGTAGCGTCTAATATTTGTGAATACTCCGTGCGGAACGTGTTTCCGTCACTTGCCGAACATAACGATGCAATACAAACCTCGGGGAAGGAAAGACATGGGAGGACCTGAAAGAATTGATCGGATGAGCGGTAAGAGTCGGATGGGAACTCTGACAGTACAGCGGCAGCGGCAGGACAAGAAAAATAATGTCGTGAAGTAAGAAGCCTGAATGATGTAGTGTAATTTCTCATTAAGTAATTTGTTTACAGCGTATCGATTAAATGTTCGGGCGGACAGATAAAATAACCTTGACTCAAAAAGTTGGCATGAAAGTGAGTTTAGAATGTGCGTGATGATAAGACACTGATAGTGTAGAAGGAAAACTTGTTTAATTCCCTTTTAAACGTTTCAGTGGTAGACTAACCGTCTGGCCTTTAAAACAGCAGTGTTAGTCTTCAGGTGACGCCGTGTGACTTGAGTGTTTCCGGTGATTCGGAAAACCCCTGCTACATCTTCAAGCCTGCTACACTGGCTTCCACATTAAATGTGGAGGTGAGTTTCTTCCGAAACGTCGGTATCTACCTACCGAACCACGCGGCCCTGTGTTACTGAGAGTAATGTTAGTTTTCGCGCGCTGAGAACACCTTTTGTCGTAAACCTTGAAATGTACTTGAGCAGAAGCAGATGAAGCTACTTCATGAAATGGAACCCTACTTGATAAGCTAATGGTCACTCAGCTGTTAAGAAATTCCCTGCCTTTTATGGAATTGGGTATTAGTTTCCTTTTTGCACTCTGAACAGTATTCGCTGGATCCTAAACTGAGCCAAATACATCCAGTCACTCAGCTGTTAAGAAATTCCCTGCCTTTTATGGAATTGGATATTAGTTTCCTTTTTGCACTCTGAACAGTATTCGCTGGATCCTAAACTGAGCCAAATACATCCAGTCTGTCTTCTCACTCCCTGACACTGTAAGGCGTATTTCAATATTATTCTTCCATCGACGTCTGTCTCTTTCAATTGGTCGGTTCCGTTTCAGGTTTTCTTAGCAAAAATCAATGTATGTCTCTCATCTCTTCCGTCATCCATTTGTTTTTAATACGAATCTCTACCTTTAAACTATATCAAAACAAACCACCATACAACTACTTTATTGTCAGTATTTGGTATTCATGTTTCGGCCAGCTTGGTCATGTTAACTAATCGAAAAAACAGAAATTCTTGTGTATTGCCTCAAGATGGCCAAGTCGGCCAAATGTGTTGTAATGAATACTAAATATTGACAATAAGAATGTTCGTTGCAATGACTTTATTTTATTACAGTTTGTACATTATCACATCGGGATATATAGAATAAAGGCTAATCTGCATCTCTCATTAACCATTGAAGTTCGAAATTAACCTAAACACATTCAAGAATTATCGTTCTGCTCCACAGGAAATATGTTTCCGTTGCAAATACAAATTATTTAATGCTGTTTAGGGAAATAATATCTGTTTTTCGGGGTATCTGGATAGCTCAGTCAGTCTAGTGACTAGGCTAGGACTGGACAACCGAGGAATCCTTTAATTCCTGACAGTATCAAGAGAGTTTCCAATTCTCTAAAACGCCGTGACTGGGTCTGGGGAACACACAGACTTTGATTCAATTGATTTCGGAGACTGGCTTTGTCACCCAACTCCAGTGTTCAGGTTAAGCATGAGCGGAGCTGTACCTCCACTTCCACGTATGCCTTCACGACATCAACAGGCAAAAGGTTAACTTCCATAGCTGCTGAATGTGAGAGCCACATTAAATGCTTGAACATGGTGCTTGTGCAGAACGCAGAGCTTTATAATGTAGTGCATGCCTTTGGGGCCGTGTCTGAAAGGCTCAAGATGCCGGTAGCGTCTCTTGCGTGGGAAGGACCGGGGGGCTGTTGCCGCGTTTCACCGCTGTCTGAGAAGCTTAACACGAGTAGTGTAAATCCGTGCACGAATTCCGTTGTCCCTTATCGCTTTGACAGCCCCGTTAAATATTGCCGTGCTTGAAACAACAAGCTGACATAACTGTGCGCAGTATTATATTAACCAGCATCCGGGTAGTCTAGTTTTAATTTTCTCACCTTCGCAAAGGAGAAATACTCATGTGCACACTTCCATGCTTTAAAATACCTGTAATAAGAAGTTCATATTGTGCTTTTTGTTTCTTAATTAACTTAAACGAGTACAGTCCTTGTTGAGAAGCTGATCGTTGCCGTGGTAGCCTAGAAACTCCACGCGTTTAGTTAAACACGATAGTATATTACTGTGTTGAAAGGATCCGCCACTGATTCCTATTCTGAGCCAGATGAATCCAGTCTGCATTCTCCCGTAGTTTAATACTGTCATCCCATATAGCTATATCTACGTCTTCCATCTGTTCGTTGTCTTCTCATTTGCGTACCAAAACCCTTTATGCATTTCTGTTTTATCCCGTGCATGCCACATGGTGCTTCTGTCTCATCCTCTTTGATGTCATCATCGTAATGACATTCGGCGGCAAGTGCGAATCATGAAGCAAGTCATTATAACATTTTCTCCAGCCTCCTGCTAGTCCAAATATGTTATCAGCATCTTGTTCTGGACTGGGCTGTGCAGTCGGTACACAAAACTTTCTACTCCGACTCCTCAATGTTTAAAATTCCGACTCCGACTCCTTCATAAATTCTCAATATGTATTAATAATGGTAAACCTATAAGACATTTCATCACCACCACGTGAATCGTCAGGCTACTTTTTAGACTTATAACCTATATTTAAATATAAGTCTAATGGTTATTGCAGCTGTCAGGACTCTGGGTTTGGAGTATCTAGTTGAGATTTTAAATTGAGGTCGGGGTCGGAGTCGGTACATTTTTACCGACTCCGACTGCATATAAAATGCCTTCCGACTCCATGACTCCGATTCCACAGCCCTGGTTCTGGAACACCCACAGTCCCTGCAGCAACTCCCCACTCGTGCAAGAGGCACACATTATTTTGCGTGTGTTAATATTTACGTCTGTTCATAACAGAGGAGAAGACAGAATATTCTGAACTGAGTCGTAGCAAGGATTCCCAGGATTTAATCTGCTTTTAACTCCTTCGTCAATGCATGATTTGACACTCTCGTTCCAAAGTGTTTCAGCTTGGCACATTCTTAAAGTGTGTGTCTGCTTGATAACTGGCCTGAGATTTGTTAAGTCCCGTCCCTGCTGTATGGGTTTGGGTGCAGGTGGGGGTATCTCCTTTTGTAGACTGTGGTAGCGCGCTTTTCAGCGGTGCTTAGCGGTAGATTTGGATCGCAGTTGGTGACGGTCCTGTTAATTGAGACACATGTCACGAGATGATATGGTAATTGAGCGATGTCACTGAGCACGACAAATACTGCCTGGTTGAACCTCGCCTGTTAGTAATAACAATGGAAAGTATCAGTGCTTCTTGCATTAGTAACGCTTTACAAATCACGTTTGCCGTGACACTTGGCTGCAGTTACTTTATAATGCGCATGTAAAGAGTAGGGGGGTTACTTTGTGGAGTACTGTTGAAATATAACTGTAGAACACACACCCAATTTCTTTGCTAACTTAGAATGCCATCCCCTGAAATAAGGTGTGTTACGAAAGTGGGTAAGTTTCTCTTATATTTCAGTAATATGTTTTATTTTCACTTTTGTGTGTAAAAGGGTTGTGCGTCCGATTTATATGTTCATAAATTTATAGATATGAAATCTTAAGCTCATAACGTCAAGTATTCTGGCAGTAAAATTTCGCTAAGTTATGAGTAACTTGAGAAATCTAGTTCTTCGTCAGAAGACAAGGTGTCGTGTCTAGTGCGTATAGAATTAACCCTTTAAAGACGAAGCGTATCTGTTTTATATAAGGACTCAGTGCGTACCGCGCTGTAAACACTCTTTACTTCGGTTATTTAAAACAATCTGCTTGTTTTATAAGGCAAAAGTTGCTGTTTGTTCTGAGATCCGTACAAAACACATAAACGCAATGTGGGCACCACGTAGAATTTTTTAATCTCAAACGTGGTGGTACGTAAAGTTACCGCTAGGCTTTAAAAGGTTAATAAACCTTAGACGAAAAAGAGCTGTAAAGGGCCAGCTGAAGTAGTTTAAGACCTCTAAAGGTAAGCGTTAGTGTAAGAGAGGTGTGTCTGCATTACTGGCTTGGTATTATTCTACAAAAACTGCTACATATTCACAGCATAGCAGAAATGAAGTCAAAACCATCTGCTGTGAAAATAACAATTATGTCGTATCATGGGAAAAGTTCCCTCAAATCTTCTTAAACCACACTTGAGATCTATACACACCTCTGTGTGCGTGTGTGTGTGTGTGTGTGTGTGTGTGCGTGTGGTAAGTGGTGTCCTGCACATATTCATATATATATATATATATGTATACTGCAAATTGTGTTATTCTTCTTGTGAATTACCCGTATAGTCTGGTAAGTGGTTACCATAATTTGTGAATAATGAGTACGTGCTACCGCAGTCTTACGGACAGTAGGCAGTCAGTAAGTCTTAACCCTAAATGGTATAACTTGTGCCCTACCGAATTACGTTGTGTTCTCCGTAAAGTTCCTAGCAACGTATCTGACTACACGCTCTCACAGCCACGGAAATTATCATAGGAATGCTGAATGCTAAATCTTGTGGCTTTATGTTGCTGATTTATATTGTATTACTTCATTGGAGGTTGATGAAAACAAGGAAGATAAGATGGGCGAGGAATGTAGCAGGCGTAGAGGAGACAGAAACGCACAAAGTGCTTTGGCCGGTAAGCCTGAAGGAGAGAGACCACTTGGGAGACCTATGCATATAATAGAGGATAATATTAAAATGGATCTTAAAGAAACAATGGTAGGACGTGGACTGCATTTATGTGGCTCAGAACATGGCACGTTTCGGGCTGTTGTGAACTCCGTAATTAACCTTAGAGTTCAATAAACTGTGGGCAATTTCTTGACTGGTTTAGGAATTATTAGCATTTCAAGAAGAATTCTGCTGCATTGAGTTCATTGGAGACTAAATATCGTCTTGTCGCACTGAAATATGATGATGACCTAAATCATATGAAGGCATTCAGTTCGTACGTCACAGAAAGCACCGAATCTCTATTCTATAAACCGATCGGTTTCACCCTTCCCGTGGTCCGCGTTATTGTGTTATTTAGAATAAAGAATCGTCTAAGGACGTGTATGTGTGACTCTAGCCTAACCCAATATTTCAGATGACGTCTGTAGCAGGAAAAACTCTTAACACTGCTTGGGTAAATGTCGCGGTTTATTCTGACACATGTACGAGTCATATAAATACGCTAAGGATAACAAAAAGGGCTTCTAATTATTAATGAAGATGGTACGTATTTGCCACTGAACTTCAGCGAGTTACAGTGGTGGACTCTTCCGTCTGAAACACCGAACACTTCTTCTCAACTGCGGTACCAGATCGTGAGGTGAAAGGCAACCAGCAAGCCCAGCAAATTCTCAGCTTCCTTGTTAGTTTCACTTCACAGCGTAACGAATACAGCACACTGAGTCAATTCAGGTATCCAACAAGTTTCTCCAGTTCGACGAATTTGTCGATTGGGAAATACCAAACCATAAATACGAGTGGTGCATAGTTTAAAACTGGGATTAAGCTTTGAAGCTTCCGCGTTGAAAAAAAAATTACTAAATTGCTCATGGACCATCAGCTGCGTCAGTGATGGGCTAAGAACCAAAGTTTCGGGTGCCTTCTGTCAGCAGAGTCAGTGTCAGTAAGCCCTGATGTTGGAGACAAAAGCGATCTCTAAAACTTTGGTTTCTAGCCCAGAACTGGGGCCACTGTCGGCCCGAGATCAATATAGTTAAACATGAGTGTTTTGTCACATCGCAACTGACAAATTTTAGTTTTGAAATTGAAGATTACCGTCGTCTGGGACTTGATTGCATATATTCTGGCTGAAAGGTACCGACGCCTCTGAAGAAAGGGGGTAAATGCCTGCCAGACTGCAGGGCGTTACCTCCCAGAAAATAATGTTCATAGTCTTTGGTGTGAGAACGCTAAATCTTGTCATTGTGAAAGTATTTAAAGACTGAAGGTTATTCTTTTCTGAAATGTGACATCGTGTAGTAATCTATGATTGCTGGGACGCTCTGCTGGAATTATTATACACCACAGAGCTTTATTTGCCCGTCTGTACTAGTGATGAGAACCAGCAAATACTGTTATTCTCCATTCGGAACCTGACGAGCTCGTGGGGAAAAGACAAGTCTGAAGTAGAAGCAAACATGTCTTCTCTGGTGCCCTGAGGAGTAACACGTCTGCACAGAGGAATTTATACATTGCTGCCAACTGTTCCTCTTTTTTGTTAACGCTTTGTGGTATGTAGTTTCAGCTAGTAACTTGGCGGTGTTATTTTGATAAGTAAAGTTGTGTATTTATATACCTAAGTGAACACAGAATTGTGGGCAGGTTTTCCTAACTTGTGAGCCTAGTAAATGTTTAACGCTTTGAAGTCTGAAGTTCATGTCAGTAATCAGCAGAATTCAGTTCCTACATCACAGCGTCTTCATTACAAAGGTCATTCGGTTAAATGCTGTTGTGAGGAGTAAATGTTATTTCTTCTGAGAATCGTGGGGAACCCATAAATGCACGGTGAATTCAAAATGCAGAGTTGTTCAGTGTTAAGGCAGGCAGTATCGCTGGACTTTAAGGGGTTAAGGTTCATTTTCTGAATTTGTTATGAAATATAAGAATAAAGCTGTGTGTAAAGACATTTTCTGTCTAAATGTCACGATACGTAGGCCTACAGAAACGAAGTTATGAAATTTGTAAAAGGTTATGAAGTTGGTGTGTTACACTTAGAATTGGCTTCTGGACTCCGTGCATCGTGAACTTCACCCTATAACCTGCAGTGAAGGCACAGAGAGGGAGCACAGGTATTAGGTCTGCTGTTTGTATATCCTCGGTGCTAGATGGGGTGGGTGGTTAACGTCACGCCTCGGCCGTTTTATCCCGGCAATAATACCCGTTCCCACTTTATAGGAGGCTGGTTGGGCCCCAGGGTTGGTCTGAACGGGTGCAGAAAACCTCGCCTCCACCGGGATTTGTTATTTATTGATGTCAAATAAGATTCGATCCCCGGACCGTCGAGGCTGTAGCGAGTTGTTGTACCGACTGCGCTGTTCCGGCCCCTTTTGTGTATCGCCTACTCTAATATACATGCTGGGCGATGGACTAAGTTCAGGAAGAATTATAGTGGCTGCGTTTATTCCGAATTATTTCTTGCGTACACAGACTTTGCTGTTTGTAGACATCTAGCACACAGCCTGTTGAAATGTTAACGGGAAATTGTTCCGGTTGTAAACATACCGAGTATGGAGCACAAAATCTTGAATACAGCAATTTCTGTACACGTGTAACATATATTGCGTACACAACGGAGTTCGTTAACAAACACTGAACTCAGTAACAGTCTGACGGAAGAAACATGTTCATTAGCAGTATATAGTGCACCAATTGTGCCTATGGTTCTATGATTACAATGTCGACCAAAGAGGATGAAATTTTGTAGTTCTGGATTTCAGCATGGCTTTCTTTTTTGTAGGAAAGATATTTACCAAACCAAGGCCTTGCAAGAAAAGCACAAATCGAACTATTCATTTATTGGCGCTTTTGCGTAGTCGCGAAGAGCGCCTATTGCCTTCGTCTGTGTTGTGTTTGTCTGGATAATAAATCGATATTGATTAACTAGCACAAAGGAATGATGTTACCTCACTGTACTTTGTCTGGTCTGTCCGTCCATCCGTTCGTCCGTCCGTCCGCATGTATCAGCGCGGCTCCCGCTGGAAGGAGTTCCCTGAAATTAGATACTGGGAAATTTCTTGAAAATATGTCGAGAAAATCGAAATTTGGTTAAAATCGGGCAAATATATATGGAAGTTTACGGGAAGATCTAAGTAAGTTTTATTTGTGCCGGCGACATTACAGCGTCATAAAATCTCTGTCTTCGAGGAATGTGGTATCAGACTGTTTAGGGTAACCGACGAAGAACAAACATTACGCGAACGCACCACAAATTTACGTTATACGTACGTTGCCTGCCTTGATTAATTCTTTCTTGTGTTGTTTTGATCGATATTATATTTCAGCCGGTTCTAACATGCTTTGAAAATTTGTCAGTGCCAGCCAACTAAAATACAAGGTTCAACTGGAACTAATTCTCTTACGGTTTTTGTTCTCCTTGACGGTAGGCATTGTCCTGGTTTGGTGTGTTCTGTTGCATTCGACAGAACCATACCTTTGAACTGAGGTACGTCTTGACCTGTTTGAACCCATTATTACATGAGATAGAAACGCCCGTACCCCAACACCGTTCCCATGCACCGATTTTTATTATATATGGCATGATAGGTCTGACAATCATTCTAACATTGCTATCAACATTTCAGGCTCCTATCTGTATTTCCTGATGATATATGGCTTTCACAGAAACAGACACACACACACATACACACCCACCCCCTGACACGCACGCACGCACGCACGCACGTACACGGACGCCTTCTTGTATTATACAGCTATGTCGGAAGCTGGGATTTAAAACTTTACACAAGGTCGTAGAAGGTAATTATGCTCGCGAGTGTTGGGTGAAATGCATCGTGGTACAGCTGTGAAGTGGAGAGACGGGCACGGCCTTCGCGGGAATGCAGCGCCTCCGGGAACCTTGGCCGGTATATTGCGTGCAACAACGGGTTACATTACTGTATTCTAGTTCTGAAGGTTTCTGACCGCGATGTATAGCAGTCTTTTTGGTTTACTTCCTCACTTTATCTATTTTTTCAAACTCCGACGTTCGGGAAACCGCATTGTATTTCCTACAGCATATGGTAGGACGCAGTAAGAATTCCTCCTGCCTTTTGACCCTTGGTAAAGTCTGTTTCGAACCCATGGTTTTCAACGTATCGGACTTACTTATACTGCTATTGAAGCCTCAAATCAGAAGCTGTGAAGTCAGACTGACCTATTATACATTTTTTAAGATGGTGTCGGACAAACTGTTCTGTCAGTCTCTATCGTAAGTTCTCGTACCATCTATTTCTGGTTTATTCTACGAGCCTGCGTACATTCGACTGCTTGGTAGGTCTGTCTGTCTGTCTGTCTGTCTGTCTGTGTAATTCCTGGTCATTCGAACAAAACTAATCTTTCGCATGAGTGTGATAACATCTCATTCTTTCATTCATGTTGAAATTATTCAGTGAAACTTGTACCTTATCTTTATTTCCTGTCTTGTGTAACCAACTGCATGATGCAAACCCATACCAAATTTTTGGTTGAGCACCCGAAGCCCTGGGCAGAATATATACACGCATTCATGTATGCATGCATACATACATACATACATACATGCATACATACATATATACATACATATTTACGTACATGCATAATGCGACAGCGCTTGTGATGTGCATGTCATTTACTCATAGAGGACTACTTACTCCTAATGTCTTGACAGATGGCGTTGATTGTCACACGTCCTCGATATGTACGTACTTTTATCTCTGAGAAATTTTTCTTCGAATTTGGAACGTGCCTTCACCGTTAGTAACAGTGTAATGAATAACGAAGGTATAATGAATGTAAAATAGAATGGCGTGTGTGAATGAAAACTGGCTTCATTTGGCTCAGAATATGGACCAGCGGTGAGCTGTTGTAAATGTGTTAATGAAACTTTTGTGCTACAAAAGGCGGAGTTTTTCGTCACCAACAGAGCAATTGTAATTGTTAATTTTAATGTCTCAAGACGGCTTATGCCCAACCATGTTAGGCAAACCAGGGCTTTGTGGTCGGTACACAAAAGCCCCGACTCCGACTCCTCGATTTTTAAAACTCCGATCCGACTCCTTCATAAAAGCTCAATATGTATTAATAACGGTAAACCTATAAGACATTTCATCGCCACCACGTGAATCATCAGGCTACTTTTTTGACTTATAACCTATATTTAAATATACGTCCAATGGTTACTGTAGCTATCAGGGCTCTGGAGTTGGAGTATCTAGTTAAGATTTTAGACTGAGGTCGGAGTGGGAGTCTGTAAAAATGTACCGACTCCGACTGCACCTAAAATTCGTTCCGACTCCGACTGCACCTAAAATTCGTTCCGACTCCGATTCCGACTCCACAACCCTGAGGCAAACTGAGCAATGTGGCTGTTGTTGGTAGCTATATAATATGGCTAGATAATATTGCCGCCCAGTACGTGTTGCACTTTGACACAACCTGTATTATAATTCTGTTACGTTTCTAGTCTGTGGAGCAACACACCTTCATAACCCTCTCTGTAAGTTGCATTGAATTTGGAAGCATTTAAATATCATTGGTCGGTTCTGATTACGTGTTATTTTTCTTGGATATAATTTAGGTAGTTTTGGTGTCAACAGCTCAGACTGAACGATTGGGCGACAAGGAATAATGAACTGTAAAGAACGTGGGAAGGGGCAGTCGTGACCATAATTTAAAGCGCTTTCCCTGCGTTTGTTTTTATGGACTGAGGAAACTTTAGGCAGAATTAGCTGACGTATCGACCGGTATTCGAACCGGGCACTTAACGGATTTAGCGGACAAAGGGTCTGTTCTTCGGTGTAAATGCTTTTACCGGTTTGTGTGTCAGCCCTATTAGATTAGGATATCGTGGAGGGATATCCGTGTCGTATTAGAAATAGCAGCGGGAAAAAGTTCAAGTAATAAAATAAAATGTGTTAAATGTAGCGATACGTGAAGTAATACCGGTAGATAATTACCGTGAGAATAAAGTGTCTTATTATAGCGTGTTTGGATAGTTTTAGCTTTTGTTTTCACCGAAGGTCCGCTGAATATCGATCGTGTATAATGGATCATTGTGAGAAAGAGTCTGCTTTGCATGGTGCTGCCGCCTGTATTAGTAATTATGTACTAAATGTGAAATAACAAGTTAACGTTTAGTGGAGTACCATATATTTATTTATTTATTTATTTATAATAAATTAGATATATTTTGATAGTGTGAATGTGGTGACCTTTTCCACGTAATACGTTACTGGCATAGACTTAGCTATACTTTCTAGTGAATTAAAGTTTGTCCGTCGCCTATAAGTGGCGGACGAAACTTTAATTGTCGTCAATTTCGAAAAGATTGGGCATGCTCATTTGATCGAGGTTGGAGCCTTCATCAGTCTGTCCGATATACTTCTTGGAACAATGAGGACATATTAAATGGTAATCTTCACTTTTCTTATACACGTATTTGTTCTGGATATTTTGAAATCCAGTTGTTTCTTTCGGTTTTTTTCAATTGTATTACTTTCATATAGGTGACTTTTAGATTAGTATCCTTGAATAGCTTTGTCATACGTTTGATTTCTTTCCCTATTTACTTGAAGGTAATTCATTTTCTGCATATATCGTTCTTGGTTTCTGTTGTACGTTCTTTAGCTTGTTGTATGAGAGTTTTCTGATGTTGATGTGATATTGGTTGTCGTCAAGCATAGTTTATACTGCAACGCTCGTTTGGAGCTACGCACAAAAACAGAATGTGGGCCTCGTCGTATGAATACGTAAGGTTGTTAAGAATAACAACAGTCAACAGATAGACTTGTCCCTTTGCGTACTGAAGCATTACACCATGAAGACGAATGATTGGCTGGAAGTGTACCTCAGTTGTTTCCAATTCCATGGCATTAATCAGAGGTAAACCGTCATCTTCATGTCCTGACAGCGTTGGTTGTCGTTGCCCGGACAGGTCTGTATCCCGTCCTCTCTAACTGTGGTTCTGGTTGACCACATTCCTTGCAAGTCGCCTATACAATATAATCTAACAACATTTTCACTGTAATAACTTCGGCGGCAGCTTTCTTCAAACCCGGAGATGGAGGTGGCATGATCCTCAACTGTTTGATGTCAAAACCCTGAAAACTGCAATTGCAGCAGTGTCCGTCGGATCAGTGAACCATTGTTTGGAAGCTTATCAAAGGGCTTATGTACCTGTTTGAAGATACGAGAAATAGGGTTACGGTAAGCTTTCCTTATTGTTAACGTGATACGGTTTCAAGACGGCGGGGTCATAGACCTGTATTTTATGCAAAGTGCGATCTAAAAACGAAAGAGTGGTTTAAAATAAATATTTACTGCTCGAATGACTCTACCGATTCGTTCAAACAATAATCAGAAGTTTAAAGTTCATATAATGCAATGTAATATTTGACTGTTGCAAGATTTTTTGGGTTGTATTAACTGCATAATCATCAGGATCATAAATGCTTCTAAGTGTACTGAGGCCAGGAAAAGTGTCATGGATGGTGGGGATAACATCGCTCGAGGCTTTCCACACTCTGTATACTCTTATAGTCTTTTCTAGCACCACTGACGTATATCAACTAGCCCAAAGTGCTTGTTGCTAGCGAAGGCTTTTACTTGCTTATTGCTATCAGCATTCAGAATGGCCGCACGACTGGAGGACAACATTGGAGAAGTGCGCTGAATGGGGTAGGGTGGGATATGTGAACGATGGGGGGGAGGGGTAATCGATGGGACTTCTTACAGTGGTCTGAGGACAGACGGCATGTTCTGAGTACAGTATTGTTACATTGTTCCGGGACCATAAATAAATAGGAAGTCTTTTTACTGGAAAAATTGTGCCCATGATGTTGTTTATTAATAAAACTAGAGAAAAGTACTGGAGTTAAATATGAAAAGTTCTTTGAAGTCTTCTGCGAGTTTTAAGTTTCAGGCGCCGGTTTTGATGAAGAGTTAAGTCTCCTGGGATAATATTGGAAATACAGACTTTTCGAAGGAACTTTCTGCCTCCATCTTCAGGAGTCTAAGAAGGCCAAGAACACCGACAAGAGGATTTTTCGATGGTCGTTGTGGACAACTGTGAGGTGTGATCTCTGTCCCTGTAACGTAGTCCACAGGTCGTCTGTATGTGAGTCAGCCTGTCTTCAAAACTAAAATATTTCATTCGAGGTTGTGGAAGCTACCTCGAATTGCGTGGTGGCAGGAGACAAATTTGTCTTATTGTAACTATCTTAGTGTACATGGAATGTGACTTATATAACCACAAGGGAGCTCGATCTTTTTGGACTGCTTGCACCTGAAGACAAAAGCAGTGCGGTCCTTCGAATTGCGCGAACTTCTCGCACAACGCCACGGCGCCACATTTCCGAAGCTTGAATCTTCAGCACCAAGGCCGACGGCACCTCAGATCTCGCAGTGTAGCCCAGTACTGGCTTCTTCCTTGTTTCTGTTCAAGATACTTGACAAACCACCACGAAGATCTACTCTCTTCCGGGATATTACGCTGCGTCGTGTGGTAGTTGTTCACCGACTTTTCGGGACAACGTATCGGTGCTGTCTTCTAGGGCCAAGAGTCTCGGACCCTTGGCCCTTGAAGATGGGACCGATACGTTGTCCTGAAACGTCGGTAAGCAATTACCACACGACGCAGCGTAATATCCCAGAAGAGCGCAGATCCCGTCAGCGTCGCGGCGGAAGCCTGAAATCAAACCACCACGCAGTTTTCGGAATACCGAAGAAAGTCCATGAGACCTGACAGACGGAGCTTAAACACTTTGAAGTGCTAATGGGCGACGGTTTACGAGTGCCTGATTTATACAGACTCAAAGATATAGTTTCTTACACCTTTGTAGACTAAAGAAGAAGAAGAAGAAGAAGAAGAAGAAGAAGAAGAAGAAGAAGAAGAAGAAGAAGAAGAACAACAACAACAACAACAACAACAACAACAACAACAACAACAAGAAGGAGAAGAAGAAGAACAACAACAAGAATAAGAAGGAGGAGGAGGAGAAGAAGAAGAAGAAGAAGAACAGTAAGAAGGAGAAGAAGAACAACAACAACAAGAATAAGAACAACAACAATAAGAAGGAGAAGAAGAAGAAGAAGAACAACAACAATAAGGAGGAGGAGGAGAAGAAGAAGAAGAAGAAGAACAAGAATAAGAAGAAGAAGAAGAAGAAGAAGAAGAAGAAGAAGAAGAAGAAGAAGATAAAGGGCCGTAATGAGAGGGACCACATTTATTAGTCGTGGGGGAAGATAATATTTACAGCTGTGAATTTTCCCAGACTGCCCGCTCGCCCTTCTGGTAAAGGTAGGCTGGAGTCTATGTAGAAGGTTGGGAAGTGAAAAAGGTAAGGCTATGGGAAGTGGAAGTTGGGGTATGAAGCAGAAGAAAGAAATGGAACGTTTGCGCTGAATTTTGAATTTTGTTTTTGGAGGGATGCATTGCGGCGGAATGTTGGTAATGTTGGGCGCTCTGCCTTTGGGCGGAAATTTTGAAATTAAGGTTCGGAGGGCCTTCGAAGAAGAATGAAGTGGAACTTTGATTTTAGGTAACAACTGAGTACAGTATTTGTTCCAGGACCGGGGAAACCAACGGAAAATGCTGATCGAGTTCCCTGGTCACAGGACCTTCAGGATGCACACAGACTGCTAGCCAGCAACCGTCTTTCATATATATATATATACACGAATATCAGCAGCAGTCCTTACATGTGCAGTTGTTTTATTTTTAAAAACATACAGATGCATTTTACATATACTTTAGTGTCTGTTCTTTCGGGTGAACAGCAGACTCTTCTTGAAGAAGCAAGCAGAAACTAGAAGATAAGAATAATTTAACTCTTTTTAAATGTTTTTTGCACGTGCAGTTACGAAGTATGAGATACGTGAAGCCTTAAGTTATTTAGTACTCGTCTGTATAAAGTTTCAGTTTCTGCCTCACAGCGAACCTAGCCTGTCTCTATTGGAGAGACAACCGGTAAATGCTATGTAGAGAAGTAATCGCTGCGAAACAGGTAAATACACTTTGTGAGCAGAATGGATAGTTAACGTAACAGCCGGTAATACATGTAGGCCAATCTGCCACTGTGTTTAAAATGGCCAGATCTTACTTTAGTATTTTGGATACTGTCCATTGTCTCCGCTTTTATGAAACAGTTTCCGACACTATTTCTGTTCCTTTCATTTGGTGAGGAAGAGCTAGGTCCAGCGTTGCAGACAAGCTGTGCCAACGGTGCAGACGGATTAGAGTTCCTTGCCTCATCCTGTCGCCGGAAAAAGAAACAGATGTACGTGATCTGAAATTGTCATCGTCACTTCCCCGTATGTTTACATGGCAAGGTGCTTAGTGAAGAAAATTAACAGCTCCAGTTTCTTTAATCTTTTGTTCTGCTCGGGTGGTTAGGTCTTGTGGCCTGATCTTGTTCATTTGAATTCTTCTTTCTGTCTTGTCTTGTTTCTTCCTATAGTTCTATGTCCTTCCGGTTTGAAATTTAAAAACGTGTCTGGCAGAGTCTGTGTTGTTCATTTTAAATAGTGTTCACACAAGTTATTTTCCTTTTGTATTTTCTTTTTCACATTACAGGTACTTGGTCGAATTAGAGTGTATAGTTCTGCCGTCACTGAATTTAAAAATAATGAAGCGTGTTATGTGGCGTTGTTTACTGTTTCAAGAAGAATGCTCAAGGGGAAATAGGGGATAGGGAAAGGTGACAGAAATATTCCGTGTTTTCTTTCCTCTTGCTTCCGATATTAGAACTCGTCGATGCCTGCAAAAATGGAAGGAGGCCTGTACATAAACAAAGGGACAGCGAAAACAGGAATGTACTTTTTCTCACGGCGTCGACATTACATTACCAAACGTTCGGTGCCATATTGCAGATTATTAATAACACAGCCTTGAAGAGAGATTTGCTTCTGTATACTGTACTTGTCCATGTGATAAGCCCCTTCAGTGTCTACAGGTAAATGCTAAAAATATGCAGACACGAATAAAGTGTTTTCTGCGTAACTAAAATAGGCTTCAAACTTGACGGCCCTTGGTTGTTGGATGCGTGGGAAGAGTGCGCCTATGCAGAGCTTGAAAAGAGTAGTTTTGATTACGTGGAAACAGAGGTGAGCATATGGCGAGAGATAACCCACACATATGGGTCATTTTTCAATGTTTGATATCGGCATGTATAACCTGGTACTCGATCAATTAAGCCCAGGGTTCGAGTCCCGGCTTAGTGAATCTATTTAACAACATCTGATATTTTGAGTTATTAAAGTAAATTTAGGATTCTTCTTAATCAGGCGCTACAACTTAAGAGAAGGAATTATGTCTGATAATAAAGCATATTATGCAAACAGAGCCATATTCAAGAGTAAATTGTTCTGCAAGAAATACAAACTCAAAATATATCGGGCCATCATAAGACCCGTAGTCACGTATGGCTGCGAAACTTGGGTCTTGAAAGAAGCCATCAACCAAAAATTATCAGTCTTTGAAAGGAAAATATTAAGAGGGATATTTGGACCCAGCAAAGAATTAAATGGCACGTGGAGAATCCAAACTAATAGTGAAATCAATAAGTTGATTAAAAACCAAACTATAATTAACTTTATTAAAGCACAAAGACTAAGCTGGCTTGGACACATTCATGGAATGTATAGTGATAGGATGGTCAAAAAATATGTTAATGGAAACCAATATCCACGAGACACAAGGCAGACCAAATCTTAGATGGGAAAGTGACATAAGGAACGATTTAAAAGAAATGGAAGTAAATAATTGGAGAATCTGCATGCAGGATATAAACAAATGGAAATTTAGGATTAAAGAGATTATTATTTGGCAGTTATTGGGTTATAAGGATATGTCTGCATTCTTAATTATAAAAAACGTTTGCCTTTGATAGTTTCTACAAGAATTAGCCGATAAACCTAGGTAAAGGTAGAGGGGTCACGTCCATGGTGGGCTCCATGGAAGCCATTTTGTGGCAGCTTCTGTAATATTACTCATTCGATAAATTCAACTCACGTTCCACGCAGCTAATAACGGCGGAACTCAGTTAATAAGTGCTATTTTTAATAATTACTGTGATGTACATAAAGAGAAAATTGAAGTCTGCACTAATGTATCTCCAGAGGGACATCAAGTACTCCCCATTTTAGATACATATTGACCTGTTTCACTAGGAGTGGAATATGCGGGTGCATCATTGTAAGTTTTACCTTAGCTAAACACGTACAGGTTATATATACCCTTAACTGCAACATTTCTTTTCCGACTATAGCTAAGCCCATGTTACTAACAGCCTCTGAGAAGATTCAACCAAGAAAAAGGTGAATTGTCGTAGTGGTGAAACGTACCTGTGCTAGCTGCAACCTCATTACTAACACTTGGCGACACATAGTGGCCCATCAGTTACCATCTCTTTGAAATGTCCGGTAGATGTTTCCAAAATTCCGCCCGATTTCGAGGCCCCTATAATAGTTCGTGGCGCCCACTGTGCTGCATTGTAAGATTCGTAACTGTATACCCGACACTGAACGTGGTTGACCACTCTTTGTCGGCTTTCGGGGAGAGTTTGGTCGGCATATTCGCGCAGATACCCTGCGCATGCAAGAGCCATTGTAGCGCAGTTAGTATGACCTGGCTGGCGTCGATCAACCTAGTTTCAGGCAGGATAAGGAAACGTTTCTCATTCCTGCAGCGTTCAGGTTACCCCTTGGGCATACCTAGCTTCCTGTCCAATGAGCACCGAATCTTTTTTCTCCCAGGAATAAGTCGATCGGGGCGTGAAGCTGACCATACACCTCCAACTAGTCCCCTCATGCGTCTTAGTAATGTGTTGGCCAGTTAGAAGTCCAGGAGAAAGGGATTCTAACTTATATTAACACCTATTTCGATATTGCGGAACGCTGTTTTTACTGTATCCTTCACAACTTACAGCTCGCTTCCATCCACAAACGCGATTGTGCTGCACTGAGACGCTGTCAAAACAGCCATTGTCAAGTGCGTTTACCAGCTGTTTTATGACTAAAAATTGAGTTACTTTTTGTTTAAAACCGTTTTCCAGTATTGAAAAAATCCTATCTTGTGTAAATTTGCTGAGTATTTGTACGTCGGTATTGTGGGTATGTGCTAAGGACCTGCAGTTCTTATCTGGTACCTACGTTTACCTCGTGTCGCACTGCATGTGTGCTGTTGACTCGAGTGCCTCCAAAAACTGCTTTTGTAGCATCTAACCGAACGGAAGTCCGTTCAGATTATCTGGCTTTGATTGACATAAGGTGCTAATATCGGTAAGTGGCTAACATTTTTTCGCTGTTTTTTATACCGCTTTATACGCAGTTTATTTAACGACGCTGTCAGGAACTCAGATTATATAGTGTCGAAAAATCGTATGTAGTCAATAATGAATTGAAAGGCATGTTGAAGAAAGCTGTATCGGCCCGATTTATGGTACTGCATTGGTGTCTGCATGGAGAGACAGAGGGGAACCGCAGAAAACCTAGGGAGTATCTATGCTTCGACCGAGATTCGAGTAAGGAACCTCCCGAGTACAAGTAAAAACCGTTATCAGCTTGAGCCAAACAGCCCTTTTTCTCCCTTACCTGAACCGCGGAACATACTAGAGTAATTCCCCTTACGGAAGTAAGCTAACACTAGTGTAAACATAAGCCACGTATGTTGCTGATTTGTCAGTAGTACAGGAAACGCAACCTGGCATTACCGCTTCCTGTTGCTGCCACGATCAAGTCTGTATTTGCTTCGTACTCCGTCAAGGACGTCTTTGTGAACTGATTGATGTGCTTTATAAGTTGCATGTTTATAATCCCTGCGGAGTGCTGTTCTTTCACATTGGTAGAGAACACAGGCTGAAGGTGCTGGAGAACAGGGTGCTGAAGATAATAATGGGACCAGAGGAGGGGTTGTAACGAAATACGAAGTAACAGGCTGGTAATAAATGTGTTCAGTGTTGGTTCTGAAAGGGTTCATGTAAGTTTTCGGATCACGGAATGAAATGAGATGACGTAAAAATGGAATATATCTGCGTCAGAGATGGTAGATTATTCTAACCTGATATGTTAAATTTCTAGGGACGTATGTTAAAAACATAAATATTACTTTCCCTTGGAATGCGACGCCGTGAGTTTTGGTAGGCACCAGTGTTTCGGATGAATCTCCTGCCTCCAATTTTAGGGTAAAAGTTAAGCCACAAGGAAGATGTGGGACGTAGGGAGGGGACAACAGGCACCGGGACTGCGAGGGGGCCTGTAAGAGTGGGAAACCCTAAAATTGGCCAGACGTTTTTAGGAGTGTTGTGTGGATCTTCATCTTTTGTTCCCTGCGCCGCCTACTCTTGTACCTGATGATGGAGGCAGCAGTTTCCTCCGAAATTTTATATATGTTTACGATCGTACACTGCCACATCTCGGAAGACAGTGATGCTGATATAAAGTCAAATTCAAAGAATCGTTTTCTTTCTTTCTTTCTTTCTTTCTTTCTTTCTTTCTTTCTTTCTTTCTGACTCATTTTAAATTGCGTGCATAAAAGAAAATGCTCGTGATAATTTTCAACGCATGGAAGTGAAGAAATTAATGGGTACCGCGCAAGAGACGTTGACATTGCAGTAGCACGTGCTTCACGCGTTTAGTGGAGGCCTTTCTTATTATGACGGGTACAGGTTGTATTTAAAATCGGCTGCATGTGGAGGAAATAAAGGCATATGAATGGGAAATGTTTTTGGAGCGAATAATAAAAGTGCCCGCTTGCCTATTGGCCACTGACCTTCCCGCAGCATCATTATTGTCGCCAACAGTGATAGTGTACAGTGCAACCGGCATATCTTGGCTAGTGAAATACATTTCCCCCACCTAGTGACGTTGCGACCTATGATAAAATATTTTTCCCTCCTTCCACATCCGATTCGAATCCGTTTTCATTTTTGATCGCACATTTCTCAATTAAAGTCTCTTGTAACTTCGCCATAATTCTCGTTTCCTTTCTTGTTTACAGTATGTCTTACTAGATTTCCGTGCAAGAATTTTTACTTGACACATTTCACTAATTTATTGTCAGTTCACTTTTTATACTAAGTAACAAACCAACCAGCTCCAAACATCACAGCGCGTCGTGAGAATCAAAGAGACGCTCAAGAAATTCATCATCATCATCGTCGTCGTCGTCGTCGTCGTCGTCATCATCATCATCATCATCATCATCATCATCATCATCATCAGGAGCAAAAGGCTTCCTCAGTCGCTTATCCCAGGTTTCTTTTCTTCGCCCGGGTAATACAACTTCGGAATTCTCAGCAGAATAGTTTTCCTGGAGAGGGGTTGCCGACCCACAGTCCAACCCCCAGCCATCCCGAAGGCTCGATTATTTTGTGTCGGAGTTTACTCCCTTAGCCCGGTGCTCCCGTTTTAAGGCGCCGGAGACCCGCCTTTCGCCCTACTCTCTTCCGCTATACGTACTCTGTGCCGCCACCACAGAGGGCATTGCCCAGGCGTCCCCACGAGGAAGTGAGAGTTAGAACTTGCTGACAGAGCCCGGTTGTTAAACGGGAGGTATTCTGGTATGTAATGGTGGTTGCCTGTGGGCATGAGAAACCCTCTCCAGAGCCGTTATCAGCCTTTGACCCCCGCTCAAGAAATTCCCCACCTTTTTTGGAACCTGGAGATTTATTATCGCATGCACAAGAGCCCTCCACAAGACTCTGTTCTGATTCATATAAATCCAGTCCATGCCTTACAAACTTATTTATTTCAGATAGTTCTAATAATATTTGCTCATCTACGACTAGGTCTTTCAAGTGGGTATGTCCCTACCAGGTCCCCCGACTAAAATTTTGAGCTCATTCTGGTCTTTCCCATTTTTTTTCTACATTGTCCACTAATCTGCTATTTTTCGATCACACTAATAATATTTACACTGTTTAATCACATGTATGAATTTCTATTCACCTCAAGTGGGTTTCACCTTGTAAGGAGTAGATAAGTTTTCATGTGCTTGCGGGCCACATAGAATTGGTCATGTGTCCCGCCCATGGATTGTCTGTCCGTCCGTCGCATTAAAGGACAATATCAAGGCAGTGGGCGTATCCGTGAAATGCATTCCGCTGTACTTTAATTTAGTTCATTTGCATATGTCCTCTTAGTTGTGTATGTTGCAGAGTAAAGACCCTGTCAACTGGCATTTTAGAGCTTTCACACCAAACGTAAACAAAAATACTATACTATTTGAAATTTTGAGGGACATGGAAATTAGTCTACCGTGAATATGGAGGCAGCATGCACCTCCAAAACGTTGATAAGAGCCCGCAAGACCATAGCTGCTATAACCCAGAAAACTATAATAAGAAACAGTCATGATGTAACCTTCATGAACCGCTACTTGGCCATCTGAAAACTGTCGTTACGTTCCAGTTATATTTACTCAGCACTCCCACTACACGGAAGTTTTGGTGCTCCTCTGGCCTGTTGTTGGTGTGACATTGAAGATAGAATTTCAACCGCTGCGTCTGGTAATTGAACGCCATCCTGTCAGTCCTTCATTTTGCTGAATTCCCACCTTGTTGTTGTTCTGTTAATGTTTTACTTTTAAGCATGGTTTATTTTACGATGCTGTCACTAACGTAATCTATATTTGTCGGATGCTAAGATGGCCGATGAACTGGAAATAATTTGGAAGTGGTCGAGACCTAATAGACAGCCAGCTAACGAATTATCTCCGTGGAGGGACTGAGTAAAGTCGCGAAAAACCTCATTCAGGATAGCTGATGACCCGACTGTGATTTTCCCGAATACATGTCTACAGCGTTGGTGTCCAGTTCGTATTAACCTTTTAAAGCCTAGCGGTAACTGTACGCACCACCAGGGTTAACTTTCAAAAATTCTACATGGTGCCCACATTGCGTTTATGTGTTTTGTACGGATCTCAGAACAAACCGCAACTTTTGCCTTATAAAACATTAAGAGACTGGTTTTTATAACCGAAGTGGAGAGTGTTTACAGGGCGGTACGCACTGAGTCCTTATATAAAATAGATACGCTTCGTCTTTAAAGGGTTAATATCAAGTGAAAGAATAACTTGTCTAAAGTGTAGGCCGGGAAACCAAAAAACGTTGGTGTTTCATTCCCATAAATGCAGGAATTTCGTGTGACCGACTGTTGGCTTCTCAAGAGATACTTCTCTTTGTATAATTAAAATAACCTGTGTGAACCTGAGGCTGCGCCCACTGCGGCGTGCTATAACTTGCATTATGCTAACGACCTTTCGGAAGAGTCGTGATTGCTGCATAAAACGGAGAAAAGCCGCTCCCACAGACTTGGCACTGGCTGGACTTCCGACAGTGGGAAGACGAAGACCTCACATACCCGGTTCAATTCATTACGACCGCGAAGCAACACCATGTTGGCACATGAAGTCACCTGTCGTCGGCGGTGAGTACTATCTTGCTTCTTGTGTGACCGGGGCGTGTTCAGACCTCTGTCTAGAGACCGGCTATTCTGGCTGAGGTTTCTCGTGGAATGTGACACCGTGTAGTTTGATAGCATGCCACCTGTGTTTCGGAAGAACCTGCCGCCTCCATCTTGTACCGCTGCGAGAAAGAACCTCATGTCGTGCTGAGGAGACCTTTGCAAACCCAAGCACTTCAATATATATAATCCTGTTATTTTAGAGACAGACCATTGACGAACGCCATAGGGAGGGAGGGTTGGAGCGGGGGGGGGGGGGGGGGGAG
Organism: Coptotermes formosanus; assembly: GCA_013340265.1. Taxonomy (NCBI): domain Eukaryota; kingdom Metazoa; phylum Arthropoda; class Insecta; order Blattodea; family Rhinotermitidae; genus Coptotermes; species Coptotermes formosanus. The sequence goes on along the minus strand of BLKM01008356.1, from coordinate 1,082,342 downwards.
GCATATGACGGCATTGCTACAAACGTCCTTCAAAAATTACCATGAATTTATTTATATAATATGTTGGATGATTTTTGCTGTTACGCCATTAACCTCGTGACTTGTAACTGCTCCTGTCGTTCGAATGTCTACAGTTTTACAGTGTCCAACTTAACGATAAACCTGCTCACAGAATCTACATTAACAATCTCGATGTTAAAGCAGGTGTCGGAAATTACTTCCTTCAACTACCAGGTATGTTTGACAACTAGTGAACGTATCGTTAAAGTCTCTAAGTTCTTGTCTACGAAGTGCTAGAACGCACACACTGCTTCGCAGAACCGTACACTCGCAACACAGCGTGCCTACTGCCTGCTGAAGTTTTTCACACAAGTATAAGTTTATATGATTTGGAACGGTGACTTTTGTGGCCGTTTGCACAAATGACTTACATACATCGATTTCCTGGAATAACCGTCGTAAAAGTTTTCGTGAAGATGCTTCTAATAGCGCAACAGTATCACCTAAAGTTTCTTCTGAAATAACACATGGTGTTCGCTGTCACTTCTTCTTTAGCAAGGAACCTGCTGGAAATTTGTTCATCAGTCAATGTTTTGTTGATTTCGGGGAATTTAAAGACTGGAAAAGCGACTTCAAAGTTTGCTACGACACTTTCTATATCATTTGCACGCGGGTTTCTGTAATGAAGTCGCGTGGTAATTTTCACGAATAACAAAAATTTGCGTCTGTTGCGAGCAGCGTATCAAACTCGAGTGTTTTAGAATTCTGTTGATACGAATAAGTCTTGAGATGCTTTGTGAGGGACGGCATTGCGATCAGACTATCTGAAATGAGTCATACGCAGCCCGATAACCACCCGTTAGCAGGGATTCCATATTGAAATGGACCGTCTGTATGCTACTTAGTATGTAGGCGGCATATTTTGTTACTGTGGTAATTTTTAATTTGTTGTATATACATGGCTTCGGCACCCGCGAGAACCCCTTGCCATTGCAAGTGTGGGATTTCGTTGATCGCATTATTACCGGTATCGTGCATCTAGCTAATTTAACCCTTGAAAGACGAAGCGTATATGTTTTATATAAGGACTCAGTGCGTACCGCGCTGTAAACACTCTCTCCACTTCGGTTATAAAAACCGGTCTCTTAATGTTTGATAAGGCAAAAGTTGCTGTTTGTTCTGAGATCCGTACAAAACTCATAAACGCAATGTGGGCACCACGTAGAATTTTTTAATGTTAAACCGGGTAGTACGTAAAGTTACCGCTAGGCTTTAAAAGGTTAAATAAATTTATATGAGTGTTTTGAATGTATCTTATATATCTTTCCCTTCTGCATTGCTAGTATTACATTTGTGAACATTTTTCTCTCATTTACCCTTCAGCATAAGTATTCCCCAGTATACCCACACAAAAGTTCATTTATTGCTGTTAATAGTTTCGTAAACAATTTTTCATGCGTTTGTAATGTGTCCTTGGAGTCTTACTGTAATTGCGTATAACAGGATAAGCAGTGTATGTGTAACGTAACATTGTGGCGCGTTCGCGTTACGATTGTTGCCATGGAAGCACAGCAATGTATTGTATTGTTGAGCTACGTATGCCGCTGTCAAAAATATGGAACTGTTGATTATTGCCATGGAAACGCAAGAGTGGATTCCCTTTTCATTGTTGTCGAGCTACAAAATATTTCGTGCTGCTGCCAGAAATATAAAGGTACTTAAGTCTTCATGCAAACTGCCGCATTTTTGGTCCTGTCTTAACGAAATTAGGATTTTGTAGACATTTTCTTGGAATCCTCAAATATAAGATTTGATGCAAATCCGTTCAGTCGGAGCCGAGTTGATATATGGCGGACAGACAGACGGACATGACGTAATAGGCTGTTTTCGCTGTCTGTGCGAACGCACCTAAAATTGATGTTTTTATTGTCGCCAGTATTAGTCGCAAAATGCTCCACATTCGACCTTTCTCATGTGCAGATTTCAGCAAACTGACATCTACATTCACAATTAAATAAATATAAACTCAAAAAGCAAAGAATGTGTGTCATGCTTTCTCCTACTAAAAACCTAGATTGTGTTGCACTCTACTGTTTTTCCAGTAGAACTGACGTTTAGTGTGCCCTTCCCCCAACTTCCCCCTCCCCCGGTACATGTAACTGGACTGTACAGTGTCTTCAAGTCGTTTGCTAATTGGCAGTTCTGCACAGTATTTCCTTCTTCAAGAAGCGGCAGTGGAATGGTAACGGGTCAGTTGCAAGGAAGCCCGAAATCGTGTGCAAACGACGTTACGAGTTAGCGTTGTGCAGTATAAGATTTTTGTACTCAAATTTTCAAAACTTGGTATGTAAATTATCGTCATGTGTATATTGGAACCGATTTGAGGCAACACATGCAGTGTAATGTCCAGACTACGAGATGGAAGATCGGGAAATCGGGATTCTATTCCCGGCAGGGACAGATTTTTCCTCCTCCATCGACTCCACGCAGGCACCCCCCCCCCCCCCCCCCTCCAGTGGATCCTGGGGTTCTCCCCCGGGAGTGAAACGGATACGGCTTGAAGCTGATTATTTCACTTGCGCCTAGTGCCCAGGTTAAAATGCGTGTGCCCTATCTGTTCTCCCAGTAAGTTTTCATGGTGTGGTGCTTAATGAAGCAGCGCTTGACTCTGTCAGTTGCCATTACGTTGTGGCTGTTCTGTTCCCGAGGTTGATCTGTTGTGACTTTTAATGTGGTAAGTAATGTCAGACGATGTCTCCTCTGTAAAAACCACTTGTCTCACAGTAGCTTCGTGTATTTAATTTAAAATTAAATTTGCATATTCTGATCTCTTCGAATGCTCAGCTTCTTTGATTGCATGTCTCCGTTGAATTTTATGAGCGTGTAAACTCAGCCGCTCGTGCCAGTCATTTTGGAGCGTTGTTTTGTTTCTACCAAGCTCATGGGCTATTGGCGCGAGAAATCTTTTCACCGTTTATTCCGTCCCAGTATCGTAACTGGGGAGTAGTCGTATTTGTTGTATATTTTATTGTGTTACTGGCAAAGAAAAATCATATCCTGGGCGAAGGAAGGCACTTGTGATTTTTTGATATGATACAGAACTTTATATGGTCAATATCACTTTCGTCCGAGATTTAAGACTGTATAGTCTTTTAGTAATGTGCCGTTGTTTCGCAGGAAACTTCTGCCTTCATCTGTACGGTACACGATGAAGGATTTACGGGTGTAGGAAAGCGAAGACAGGGGCCGAATGCCAGCCACTTGAAGGGCCACCATCTCCCGGTTTCTTGCTCGCATCACCCTTCTTATATCTGCACCTTCCAGCTCCGTTTGTTCTTCTATCCAGAAAACGAAGACAGCAGGATCTTCCGAAACATAGGGGCCTGTCTACCAAAAGACACTGTGTCACATGCCTGAAGAATGTGCTGTCTGTATTCACCGCTGTAAGAACGGCAAATTTCGTATATTTGCTTTTGCTTCGCTTCAGGCCAGAGGTTCACAAAGTCGGTGGTCGAGTTATGAATTTTTAGGTTTGTTATCTCTACTGAATAACATTGAGATGTTTAGATCAGTGAGTATGAGATGACTGCGTTGTGTATCACATAAGAGATAACACATGCATATAAAATTTTGGTCGGACATCCTGAAAGAGGGATATCTTGCAATTCCCAGGTGTAGCTGTGAGGATGATGTTATAGAATGGGTCTTCCGGTACTAGGGTGCGAGTGAGGGGCTAGTTTAATGTGAATCGAGGTAAACACCGTGTTTCATCGTATGAGTTTTAAATTAACTCGTTTTTTTTGTATTCTGCTTTAAATTTTCCAATATTCAGCAGATATTTTTATGGGCTGCTGTCTAGATCGTTTCACGGTAACCAAAATGTGATGTCTGCAGTGTATATTTCAACTTATCCGTCACGGACCGCCATGGTTCGTGAATCTCATGCATAGTGCTCAATTAGTCATCCCTACTACTGGTGCATTTAGTACAGTCTCTGTCAAAACATAACAAAATACGTGGAAAATTTATATGTGCCGACTTGACAGTCACGGACCGCGAGCGCATGCATGTTCGGATCGTCGAGGTATGTAGCTGTGTTTCTGTATTGTGCAATGAGTAGCTACGAAATCGTACGAATGTTCCAAAGGCAATGAAACAAAACCAAGGGATTCAGTCACGCGTAAACGTAAAGCCGTTTTTATGGGGAATATTTTCTAGCTCCAAGAATACATAGTTCTGTATAGGCTAGCAACATAATTACTACCTCTGATAAACGTAACTGTAATTGTCATGGTCTAACTTGAGGAAATATTCCGGAATTTATGGTAAAATAGAACCACCTTACGCACAATATTATTATTTATTTAATTAACCTTAATCTGTAGTTCGTTTTCTCCTCTACATGTTTCGGCAACAACCTTGCCATTATGAACGGGGCTACATCAAAGTACATAAGACAAGGTGCATTAAAATGTGACTTATAATTGTCTTGTGTAATTCGATGTAGCCCCCTTGGTAATGGCAATGTTGTTGCCGAAACATGTCGAGGAGAAAATAAACTAGAGATTAAGGTTAATTAAATAAATAATAATATTGTGCATAAGTTGGTTCTGTTTTACTATATTGATCATATGCATGGAGGTGAGTAACATAAAATTCCGGAATTTGTTTGAGGGACTGAAGAAAACCAGGAAAAAATCTCAATCGGAACAGCTTGCCTCCGACTTTGAATCCGAATTCTTTTGAACAAGTAGATGTTATGGTAACGGTGGGAGGCTAGTATTAAAACGACCTCTAAAACACTAGTACGCACAGGAGGCCCTAGGCTGAATTGTCTGCATCACCTGTAGGGGCAAGCGGTGGAATCTAATCAGCACGGTAATGACAGGTTGGGATCCATAAAATGCGGTGAGTTCCTTGACTAGCCCAGGAACTGCAGGCAGTCCTAGACTCATGCGGTAGGTACGTTCCGAAAAGTCCTGCGCGAGTAGAATTTTACGCAATTCAGAATTGAGGACACACGTGGTCAACTATACATGTATAGACAAGGGAGTCCAGCACAGTGGAACCTGATCGTGAACCGTGGCTTGGCTAGCAATATGCTTCCGCCACCTTCGTCTGATTGCGCTTGATGCGCGTTTTAAAAAAAATGTTACCTAATTTTTTTGCATCTTAAAAATTAAAAACTTGAAATTACGTAAGTCGGGGAGTGTTTGTATTGGCCTTTGATGGACTCTGTTAGGTTTGTCGCTTGGTTAGTTGGTCTGTTTGTTGGCTGGTTGTTGTTTAGCTGGGAGTGTTAACCACTCAACCGACACTTGCAGTGACATTACATGTGGAGTGAACCATTCTGCAAGCAAGTCATAAAGCGGCCTCTGTCAATGAGCGCTGTGCCTTTTACTGTATAAGCGTAAACGAATAAGTGTACAGCTGATTCAGGTCATTACGGGGCATAAGAAGGTTCAACTAATCATCGTACCTTTCCTGTAAAGCTATCCCATTACAGGCCTGGAAAGGACTTTAGGGTTCCAGGAGGCTGAGGCTCCCAGATTTCTAGACATGAAGGTTGTCAGCCCTAGACATATAGACATAGACTTATTGTTAGACATGTCTAACGAAAAGTACTCACCATTTTATAGTAATTATAGTGTGTTACCCCTTACTAGTAGCTAACAAACAGAATATAGACTTGAATACAACAGACGCCTTTGAGATCTCTAAGGCTTTGTTTATCCATACACCCATTCTTGTACATAGGCCTGATGATGGTACTATAGGACCGAAACATGTAGCCTAATTTACAATAAATTTATAATATATATTCTACTAGTTGCGAAGACTGTTGTCTCATTTCCTATTGTTATAACCTGTCTCGCATCAGTATGCACAATATGAAGATATTAAGAACCGTTTATTATTCTTCTTCCCTTTGCTCCGAGGCTCTCAGTGTGGTCCAGTCCCTTCAGATTTTCCAACCAAAATATTGTTTGCGTTTGTTGTAGAAAACAGTGCATAAATCCAAGCTTGTGTTTTGTTGTTTCCCTATATGTAATTCGAAGTTCTTATTTTCTGCAGTGCCGCTGTCCATAGTTACGTCACTGTTTGGACGTTTAGTTTACGACTTACAGTTGTGTTGATTCATAGGCTGTTTAAGTAATTTACGGTTTCCTGGGAGGTAACGTCGTGTAGTTTGATAGACTGATGAAACGTTTGGGAGAAACCTCCTGCTTTCATCTTCAGGTTACTCTTCTACAGCAGTTTTTTTTTTTGTTTCCGAAACTTTTGTATCTGTGTACAAAACGACGCGGCTTCGAGTCCCAGAAGACTGTAATCTTGACCTTTCCAGGATTCGTGTTTGTCTAACAAACATGATGTATACCGGCAGTGATACAGGACACATGCTAATGGACGAAGATCGAAGTTGAATATGCACTTGGTAGCCACCTGCCAGAATGCACGGTTTAGTCGCACAGAAGGACAAAGTTCTGGTTTTAAAGAAGTGCGTTTTTGTAAATTGTTTTTCACTTTAATGGTAATTGACTTACTATTTTTTTTATTTTGTTTCAGGTAAGTTATCAGCCTATACTTATTTTTGCCAGAAAGAAAAAGGAAAGCCTGCAGGAAACTGGAACCAAAGATTACGTCCGTAAACGTAAGTAATTTATTCACTGGCGAAACTAATTCCGTTGAAAAGACTTTCTATTGAGAGGGTGATACTGCCTGAGTTACATTGCCTAACTTTTTCTAGAACGAAAAGCCTCATTAATCTTTTAACAATATCCCGCTAATGGCCCATATTGAATCTATCCTGTTATATTTGTGCTGTTCCGTTTATGTATGTGTTACTGTATTGTGGTGTCTCTACTGGTGTGAAACTGCTGCCACCGGGTGAAAACCCAATTGCAGTAAGAAATAATAATAAATAATAATATTCTCCGGCATTTTTCCTTTAAGTTTCGTTTTATATTAATTGTTATTCTATCAGCACTTTTAAACATGCAAGGTAAGGCAATGAGCACCGCGGTGTGAACGTATATGATGCAGTAAGGCGTGTACTCACGTATTCTTAACCTTTGCACCAGGTCTACATAAGTGTTCAGTTTCACACACTGGCTTCCTAACCGCCGGGCAAGGGAACTCCGTACGCATTGAATAGGAGGTTCTGTGGATCTCAGAGCCGGTCGGGGCACGTAGGCGAAAAGTTTCATTCCATTCCCCGAGAATCGAACTGTTAAAATATGTATGATTGAAAATCTGTATTATTTTCCTTTGAAATTATATGAAGTAGGAGAAAGCAAAGCGTGACAGCCTTTGTACGTACTGATCTCGGCAGGCAGACGGATGGTAACTAGTCAAGATAATAGCAGACAGGCAGGCAGTAAATGAGGGCGAAGGGAAAACACGTAAAGAGTTTTGAGTTATACGTGTGCCCATGACGTCAGAACACCCGCCAATGAATACGTACGTGTCATGCGGCTACCACAGTGCAGATTTTAGGTCGGAATGAATGTAGTCATTTGCTTGCATGATAAGGCATGTATTCGTATATCCTGAGGGCCCACAACGGCTACGGAAAAGGACAGAATGACATGCAGTCATCCCTCGCTTTTCGCTGGGGTTAGGTTCCAAGGCCCCCGCGAAAAGTGGAAGTCCGTGAATATATAATTGACCACTCCCGCCCAAAAGAGTTTAATTATTTCTTAGTATTTTCGTTCTGTAGAAATATTGTGATTGGGAACTGCAGCTGTCTTTCCTTCAACTCCTTGAAAATCCTTCGGTATGGTTGAAAAACCTGTTCAAGTTGTCGAGCAGTGTTGATGCTCGTATCCACTGAAGGGTCCGTGTGATGCATTTTTACTCTTGGGCCGACCCCGCGAACTTGTGACGCCGCGAAGTATGAACCCACGAAAAGCGAGAGGTGACTGCAGTGAGTATTCTGTGAATGTACGCGAACCATAATTTATTTTGTATCCCTTAATGGCGTTGTCAGTAACGCAGAATATACCGTCGGATGACAGGGTGAGTGATAAATAGTGAAGTGGAAAGAACTGGGAGGGAGGGTTCTTGGCCTGATTTAAAGTGGGACTAAGGAAATCCACCCACCACATTGAGATAGCCGGTGTCCCGGTCGTAATTCCAACCCTTATCACCTGAATGCATGTCTAGAACCTTATGACTATGTCAGGCCGTTTTGCGCACTTATTTATTATTATTATTATTATTATTATTATTATTAGTAGTAGTAGTAGTAGTAGTAGTAGTATTAGTTATGCATAATTACTAGTTACTTGCAACACAGCCCTTCTTAAAGCCTCTAATACCTGCTGCACTACCCCCAAAAGCCTCAGAAGTATATGAGACATGACAGCTGCATGAAATCTGTGACGTGCAGGACCTGGGGTCCAAGTTCAGGTAGCGTGAACCTAAGCCAAAATGATCCTGACGTCACCATAACACACCAACCTTTTCCTAGGTGAAAATACTTCGTGAAGTCCAGGAAACATACAAAGTAGCAATTAAGTTTTGAAGTAAAAATGAAACGTTTTGCAAATTCCAAACGTAGAATAATACACAATGAGTCAAAGCAACAGTTCGTGCAAAAGATTGCTTTACACTCTCAATAATTATCACAGCTGAAAACAACAAACAGTGCGTTCGACTAAACAGATTCCTAATGCAGTGCTCAAGCGATACATAAAAATTACGAAATAAAATACTCTTTAAGTAATTCTACCAGTGATCTGGAAGTGAATGAATATAATATAATGCCCATAATCAGGTTTACGTTACTGACAAATTATTGTTGTTATTATAGTTGTTATTGCCTTCCCCTCTATTGTTACATCATTATGTTGAAAATAAATCCATATTCAGATCTATACTGCATTTTCTTAATAAGATCAGTCCGTCACTAAAACCAGTCAGCTTCTGTCATGGTCAATCGACTTTGTTCTTAATTTTTAAACATAAATAATATTTCACACCTGAGCAATTTTTAAATAATTGCAATATGTCTGTCTTACCGTAAGTCGATTAAAAAAACAAAATCCAAACCATGTTGCTGAAGTCATGGTAAAAGCACTATAAGTTTCCAGAATTTATTTAGAATTTACTGTATTACAGTCGAATGTATGTTAACTGCCGCCACCATCTCCATAAGAATGTCTTGTACAAATCCACTAAACTGCATAATCCGCGGGAAGCCATCACGCTCCGTGTTGAAAATGCAGACTTCTTTCAGTCTCACAAAGAAAGTAGAGAGCAGCCCCTTTTTTTTTGTGGGAAGCAACAAAGAATGATCCTAGCAGGGTGTCCAATAAGCATTTGCTACTCTAACCTTCTCAATCCACAAGCCACTCGAACAAAACAAACAAGATTAAAGAAAACGAAGGTGGGTCATTGCAGATATATGGACGAGCTTTCGATTTGATGGCCTTTCACCAGCGAACCATCGAAGCTGGTCATGTTCTTTGATATGGCGATAAATCATGAGCGTGTCTACTAATTCTGTGTGGTATTTTACAAAAGTGGTAGTGGTGCAGAATTTTGAAATTCTGTTGGATAATTTAGCGGGGAAATTTCGCACAGAAATTCACAGCTAAATTGTGTAATATTGTGGTGATATTCGGTAGTGTATTTTTTTGTTTGGTTCGTTGTTGACTTCCTTTTGAAGAAAACGAAACGCTAAGTTGTTTACAGACTTGTTCCTGTTCTGTGCCAGTATGTGAAGTTTCGTAACCGGAGTTCCTTTGAGAGAGATAAGGAAGAATCGTGTTGAGACGTTCTTTTGTGTGGAAGATAAGTCATTTATGTACAGCTTTTGTCGTATACCAGGTCGATGTTTTCAGTGAGCCTTGGCCTAAAAACACTTGAGTGAATGAGCTGGTTCTTCATTTTTATTACAAATAATTACTATGAGACATTCTTTCGAGTGGCCTGGGGTAAGTAATAAGTAAGGGGCGTGTTTATTGAGTTGGAGTTTTTTTGTGGTTTATTTTACGACTGCATCAGGAACTCAGTCTTTGTAGCGAGGCTGTCTAGCTAGACGGACTTCACAAGCTGCACTTAAGGTGACAAGCTAACGGTAAAGTTAACCCTATAATATGCCAGACACAGAAATGATGTGGGGGTGTAGCTGTACCCATTCTTATACTCCGCGCTGGGTGGGGGTGGGCAGTTAACGCAGCGCCCTGGCCGCTTTATCCCCGTGAAAGAGTCCCGGTACCCTCCCTAGAGGAGGCGCCAGATCCAGTCTCGACGTGTATGGAGAAGAGAAATTTTTTACCCCCACCGGGGTTAGAAACACGGACCGTCCAGCCTGTTGCGAGTCTCTGTACCGACTATGCTATCCCAGCCCTCGAATGAGGCAAGAGTAGTGCATTAATAAAGACAAATATTTTTTCCTTATTTGATGTCGTCTTACTTCTGTTCATCCAACTATAATAGTCCTCTCCCCCCCCCCCCCCCCCCCCGGTGGCGGAACAGCCCAAATCGGGCCTAGGCCGCCTCCTTTTGGAGGTCTCTAGATCACACTCAGACACATCACACTTGGTAGGACTCCTCTGGACGAGTGATCAGCCCGTCGCTTAGGCTGTTACCTACACGACACAGCAAATACAAGAGACGAACATCCATGCACTCAGCGGCATTTTAACCCGCGGTCCTAGCAACCATGCGGCCGCAGACCCACGCCTTCGACCGCAAGACCACTGGGCTGGGCCTGTAATACGTTAGCTTCAGTTATTGATGAGTCTCGTTTGTGTAGAAATTAAAAACGCCGTTCACGAAGTGCCTGAATGTTGTATTTTCACAGGCAACTTTCCCGAACTGAACCAGTCACGTGCACGAGCGGCTTTGTGGTCACCCCTGCCATGTAGCATCGAATGGCAAGAGGAATGATAAATGCCGAATTGGAAAGGATTTGCCGGTTGGAAATGAGAGAAAGCACGAACACTTCATTTGGGACAGACGATGACTGGACTGAAATTCGAACCAGGCTTCTTTCAAATACACTTCTGCAGCATTACTGCTGTAGTATAGCTTTTGGTGGTTGTGACCTGATACATGAGTACATAAAATCTGTGCCCCAGGTTAGCTTGAATCGATTTGCATGCGTAACGTATCCACGAATGGAAATATTTTGCTACCTGCTATAGTAAATGGTAATAACAGGCTTGTGTCATTTTGTTTCTTGGAAGACCCGAGTGGGCAGCGTGTTAATAAGTGCAGAAAGCTTGCTTGATCAAGCAGGATACACCGATATCCGTCTTTGGAGAGTGACCTTCATAGCATACGTTTAGATAGCAGCGGCGGTTGATCCATGCGGTGCCCGAAGTTTAAACCAAGGAAAAGCAGACTAAACCATAATTATTGTCGTCAAGAAATGAATGCGGTAGACTGTCGCCTAACTGAGCGATAGGGCGGGTAATCTAAATACTACTTATCCGAACGAACAAAAGACAAATACTAAAACCGTTTCATGGAGTGAAATCATCATTGGCAAGCGCTAAGCGAAATGGTGCGTGATCAGTCACAGACATATGACAAATAATATTTTAATATCTGCCATATTTGTGGAACTACGCTGTTAAATTAATTAGTAATGACAGTATTCTTACCTTTTTTATTTTGTATATAAGGTGGGTAAGTGGGAGGGCCGGTTAAGTACCAGTCAAAGGATAATTGACTGAATCTGTCAAGCATTAAGTGAAAGTTGCTATTACGCGTATAGTCACCCCCGAAGGGCCAGAAATGCGAAGCCGTACGTATGGTGTTCGTCAGTCGTAGCTGCACGTGATTCGCACTGTCGGGCACTTGAAGCCTATCGTCTCCCACATGTTCGCCGCTGATAAGGGAACGACCCCGTCGTTAAAGTGCGTCACAGGGCGACAGTTCGTGACAGGACCGGGAACGGGTCCTACCGTGTGTTCTTGCGAAGCTGTGCCATCACTTTGACCGCTACCATTTCCATGAAAGTTATGTACCCAATGAAGCAATGCCTCCCCCGTCGTGATCTGAAATAACCCACGCTTCATTCCTTCCCCAGGAACTGTCTTGACCCCATAAAAGTCCAGTGGTAACTATATGTACCAAGTATGCTGACATTAACTATGCATTTTCCCATACAGTGGGTGTGTTTCGTATGATTCTCGTGACAAACAGTGTTTATTTCGCTAAACAACATAAACCGGTTGGTTTTCAAACAGGAAACAGTTTGTTCCCTGTGAGGTAAGAATTGAATCTTTATGTGTGATCAGAGGAATAGTAAGCATCAGAGAGTTAAACGATTTTATAGCAATTATACACACGAGAGTCTAATATTTGTTATCATATCATTACGTTTGTCAGAATACATAATTGGTGTTAGTTATGAACAGGAGCTGAAGATGACAGAAATAACCGGCGGAAGAAGGTATGCTTGGGTCAGTACTGCAGTGTTGACCTATGCCGAGTTAAATGCGTAACGTTTGTGTGGATAGCAGGACCGCTTAATGCACATCGTACAGTCTTTGTAGCGTATAAACAGAGATGTGTTCGAAGAACTTTACAACACACTGTGATTAAGTATTTTGAAACCAGTGTTTTATAAACAAAAGATTTTGCTCTCAGAAATTGTTTACTCAACAGATTTACAATCCACATTCACAAATGATATCGATAACCACTGCAATTTCCCGAATGGATTTCGAACGAGTTTTACGCTGGTTAATAATTTGTCTCGGTTTGTTTGAAGAACCGCAAAGTTAGACGGTGGAATGTGTGTAGAATGTTTTCTGAACCACTCGGCAACAGAAGAGTGCAGTTTTCTGGGGTGTGACGCCGTGTATTGTGCTAGCAACATACCAACGTTTTGGAAGAACCTGGTACCTATATCTGTCCAGTAGCACGAAGTAACGCACAGCAGAGCCGACGTTTTCGTTTTGGCAAATTTCTGTCAGACTCGGCAGCTTCATATGGCAGAAGACCTGCCTCCTGGTGAACGGCTTGAGAACCTCAAATCTCATTGGGCAGGGCGATGACTGCTCTTGATACCCCCTATGCATCTCACTTTGGAACAAGGTTATGTGAAGTCAGAGTGCTCAATCAAACCAGTTTCGGGGCTTCAGGTTATCACGGTTGTGTATTTAACGACGATAATCTTCTGGGATATGACACCGCGTCACTAGGTAATCGGTGTCTGACGTTTCGAAGGCACTGAAACGTTGCGAACTGATTATGCTGTGACGCCACATCATGTCCCAGAAGAACTGAGACCCAAACTATTTTGTTTATTTTTTCCGTCCCCGTTTATTCTGCTGATTTTCCTGTATTCACAAAAACGAAGGTCTCGGACCAATGACCCGTACTCCTGCTTCATGACCCCTAGACCGGCAACAGGTGTTCCACGTTTCTCCTCAGTTCTTCCAGACAACCTCTGCGAAGGTATCTCAGAACTAGGCCCTGACCTTGCTTGCCAGTTCACTCATCAGCCTGTCATCAGGTGCTGTATAGCCTGAACTACTAAAGAAAGTTGAACTGCAAAGCCATTCTGATGAAAACAGCTTGCTATGGAGCAGAGATTCCGTCTTTGAAAGGTGATGTTAGCGTCACGCATGCCTAAACTCAGCAGTGAACAGAAGTGACTGGTTAGCTTCACGCCCTGGCCGCTTTACTTCAGGATCTCGGTACCCATTGAATAGGAAGCTGGGTAGACCCCAGGGCCGGCCTGGCTGCCATGGAGCATGGAAAAGTCTCTCCTTCTACAGGTTGTGGTACAATGACTACCCGGTCGTCCAGTTCATAGTAAAGGCATTATGTTGACTGGATTTGTTTGAAAGCGAGGGAAGATGCGAAATACGGCAGCGCTGTGAAATCAAAGGTCAAGGTTTGAAATGAAAGCACTGGATTAGGACTTTCCTAATAGCTTCATTGTATCATCTTGTTCCGACAAGGTCCTTCATGACACACAAGGCTGCTGGCGCGTTGCGTCATCTGCTGCTTGTTCTTCTAGCTTGGCAGTGAAAGGTAAAGATAGAAGTAGCCCCTCTGCACGCCATAAAGACATAAGGGGAAGTGGATTTACAGCTCCACGCGTGGTGCATGTCAGTCCGTCAGCTTCACACCACGGCCGCTTTATCCCCGTCTTCATTGGATCGGAATTTTGATGCGCCCCGTAGCCAGTTTGGGCAGTTTCGGGGAAGAAAAAGTCTCATATTTGCTGGCAATCGAACCACAGTTCCCCGGTTTTCCAGCCTACTGCCTTGTCCCCAGGGCTGTGGAGTCGGTACACAAAAGCTCCGACTCCGACTCCTCGATTTTTAAAACTTCGACTCCGACTTCTTCATAAAAGCTCAATATATATTACTAATGGTAAAACTTTATGACATTTCATCGCCACCACGTGAATCATCAGGCTACGTTTTGACTTATAACCTATATTTAAGTATAAGTCTAATTTTTTACGGTAGCTGTCAGGGCTCTGGAGTTGGAGTATCTAGTTAAGATTTTAGACTGAGTTCGGAGTCGGAGTCGGTACAATTTAACCGGAGCCGGTACATTTTTACCGACTCCGACTCCACAGCCCTGGCCTTGTCGTTATATTGCTTGCGTTATTCCGAACGGATTTGCCCCAACCAGAGATAAGAATGACAGAGTTTTGTGTGCAGAATGAGGATGATTCAGTACATAGACTAGGGCATGAACTGGGTGACCCAGGATCCAGAATTATGCTGGGGCACAGTTCTTTATCCCAACACACGTCTTAATGTTGTGGTCCTTAGTGAAGCACAGGGATAATTTTACATTGTTTTTTTGCCTTTACCCATTATGTCTAGGTCTTGAGGTCTCTTCCATTCATCCTTCATACTGAGCTGGAAATAAGTGCTAGAAATAGTCATACTGTTATTTGATTGGTTTGTTTTCACATCAGAATTTCTCCTACAATTAGAACAAAAACGGAACTCGTCGCAGTACTGTGGCGTTTGTTTGTACCGCCTGCTTGAACATTAACCCTCTAAAGACGAAGCGTATCGGTTTTATATAAGGACTCAGTGCGTACCGCGCTGTAAACACTCTCCACTTCGGTTATAAAAACCGATCTCTTAATGTTTTATAAGGCAAAAGTTGGTGTTTGTTCTGAGATCCGTACAAAACACATAAACGCAATGTGGGCACCACGTAGAATTTTTTAATGTTAAACCTGGTCGTTTGTGAAGTTACCGCTAGGCTTTAAAAGGTTAAGCAACTCTGTATTTTGTCTGTAAAATGTGTTATTGTTTCGTGTGATTCTTAATGGCCTTTTCCGCGGTCAGTTCAGTTGTCCGTTCAGTTTTCATTTCAGTTTCAGTTCAGTTCCGTTTGGAAAGAGCGGTGTACTTACACGATTCAGGTCAGTTCTCATTTGTGCTTAGTAAAATTAAGAGTGAAACATGGACGGACAAGTGCTTATGTCGCTTGCCTTGACTTTGACATTAAAACAGCGACGGAAAAAAAGAGCCAAATGGAATAAAGGCTGGTATCTTAAAAGGCAGTCACTATCTCACGTGAATTTACTAAAAGCACTGCACTTTGAACCAAGTGATTGGTCAGACTATTTAAGAATGAGTAAAGAGAGATATCTTGAACTAACGAAACCAGTGACTGCAATTATAAAGAAGCAAGATACCAATATATTCCTTAAAACACTTTGTTTTGTCGCTTTTGGATCATATGCATTATACTTTTCTAACAAAATCTTGTATGCGTTTTCTCTTTTAACTGTATTGTGATACTATGGGTCAGTCTTCTTCCATAAGCACGGAAAACTACGATAAATTTTAATAAAACCAACAATAAAATCGTGATCTTTCGACCTCGTTGACATGTCTTGTACGCGAACCTCTATTCAACTTAGGCATGAACGGGCACGTCTGTTTACACGATTATTTAGCGGACAACTGATATGTAACTTCAGGCTGGCGCATGGAGCCACATATCGGTTTCAGTTCGGAGCTCCGGTTTTTCTGTTCACATGTACGTTTAACTGATACCTGAACTGAAAATGAAACCGAATGGGCAACTGAACTGACCGTGTGAAAGGTTCTTTACGGTAAACAGCCATTTGTCAAAAAAACCAACAATTATGCACAGCTTTCAAAAATTATACCTTTATTAACCCTTTAAAGACGAATCGTATCTGTTTTATATAAGGACTCAGTGCGTACCGCGCTGTAAACACTCTGCACTTCGGTTATAAAAACCAATCTCTTAATGTTTGATAAGGCAAAAGTTGCTGTTTGTTCTGAGATCCGTACAAAACACATAAACGCAATGTGGGCACCACGTAGAATTTTTTAATGTTAAACCTGGTCGTTTGTGAAGTTACCGCTAGGCTTTAAAAGGTTAAGCAACTCTGTATTTTGTCTGTAAAATGTGTTATTGTTTCGTGTGATTCTTAATGGCCTTTTCCGCGGTCAGTTCAGTTGTCCGTTCAGTTTTCATTTCAGTTTCAGTTCAGTTCCGTTTGGAAAGAGCGGTGTACTTACACGATTCAGGTCAGTTCTCATTTGTGCTTAGTAAAATTAAGAGTGAAACATGGACGGACAAGTGCTTATGTCGCTTGCCTTGACTTTGACATTAAAACAGCGACGGAAAAAAAGAGCCAAATGGAATAAAGGCTGGTATCTTAAAAGGCAGTCACTATCTCACGTGAATTTACTAAAAGCACTGCACTTTGAACCAAGTGATTGGTCAGACTATTTAAGAATGAGTAAAGAGAGATATCTTGAACTAACGAAACCAGTGACTGCAATTATAAAGAAGCAAGATACCAATATATTCCTTAAAACACTTTGTTTTGTCGCTTTTGGATCATATGCATTATACTTTTCTAACAAAATCTTGTATGCGTTTTCTCTTTTAACTGTATTGTGATACTATGGGTCAGTCTTCTTCCATAAGCACGGAAAACTACGATAAATTTTAATAAAACCAACAATAAAATCGTGATCTTTCGACCTCGTTGACATGTCTTGTACGCGAACCTCTATTCAACTTAGGCATGAACGGGCACGTCTGTTTACACGATTATTTAGCGGACAACTGATATGTAACTTCAGGCTGGCGCATGGAGCCACATATCGGTTTCAGTTCGGAGCTCCGGTTTTTCTGTTCACATGTACGTTTAACTGATACCTGAACTGAAAATGAAACCGAATGGGCAACTGAACTGACCGTGTGAAAGGTTCTTTACGGTAAACAGCCATTTGTCAAAAAAACCAACAATTATGCACAGCTTTCAAAAATTATACCTTTATTAACCCTTTAAAGAAGAATCGTATCTGTTTTATATAAGGACTCAGTGCGTACCGCGCTGTAAACACTCTGCACTTCGGTTATAAAAACCAATCTCTTAATGTTTGATAAGGCAAAAGTTGCTGTTTGTTCTGAGATCCGTACAAAACACATAAACGCAATGTGGGCACCACGTAGAATTTTTTAATGTTAAACCTGGTGGTACGTAAAGTTACCGCTAGGCTTTAAAAGGTTAATGTCGTCGTTACGACAACGTTTTGACAGCTTGAGGTATGCACGGTGTACAGCTTATAAAATTAAACAGTCATTATTTCCCTAAACAGCAGTGTGTTTACTGTGAGGTAGGAAATGAGTTTTTAAATGTTACGTGGATGAATATTAAGAGTTAAGACAGTGAAGTTACAATGCCAAGTTGATACCGATAAGTAGTTGGGGTGGAGGGGATGCTTCATAAAGTAGGAGTTAAACGTCGTTTAATAAGTTACGGACGTAAAGAGAAACTTCGTAAGTTTGACGTCACAGCATAGAGATTTTTACGAGGAAAACCTTCACAATAAAAACTAACGATTCGTGCCTGACGTGCTGACAGCAGTCCTTCAGGCCGTAAAGTTGTTCATATCTCATATTTCGTGACTCCATCGTAACACAAAGAGACGTCGGGTTGGCATTTTGAGTAGAATGCAACACATACTCAAGGACAGGACAGCCACGCCGCCGCTCTGGACGCTGTGGAGAAGACAAAAATACGTACGTTGCCACTCTCGGGAATCAAACCCTGATTCCCCCTACTGTAGGGCCTCATAGCCTAGTCGCTATACTCACTGAAATATCCGGACTTTTACTTCTCTGTCTTCGTTATCTTTTGACTAAATTTCTCCTGGTGACCGCATTTACTGCTGCAGTTCATGGTCTGTGAGTTATATAACTATTGACATGTCTGCCATCTGTCGGCAGTGAAGCTGCTGTTGTCAAAGGGTCGAATCGCTTGTTAATGGCCGGTTTGTGAAGACCATGACCGTGAAATACGCGGACTGTTTGACGATGCACTAATGCATTATGACCGTAAGTGTAATATAAATCCGACGTAGCAGAAATTGTGTGTTTTCGGTTTGTAGTTAATTTGCACTTTAAATTGACATTGTGTTAACGTTTCGTAGTCCTTAACCTCTTCTACCTACTCACAATAGGTGTCGAGGTTGTTTATTTTCACTTGATCACACTCAGACACACACCACAGTCGGTAGGACTCCTCTGGACGAGGGCTCGGCCTGTCGCAGGGACCTCTACCTGACAACAGAACCACTCACAAGAGACAAACATCAATGCCCCCGGTGGGATTCGAACCCACGATCCCAGCAAGCGCTCGGCCACAGACCTACGCCTTAGACCGCGCAGCCACTGGGATCGGCGCCGTACAAGTTACGTGGTAATTATGTATTACTTACGTCCCAAAAGGCAGCATCCTTAATTTGTTGTTAGCGCCATAAGAATCTTAAATGTGATTCTTGACTTCGCCAATTCTAACCGTAACTGTTGAAACGAGTTAAGACTAAACAGTAAAGGCAAGTTATCCCAATATGTAATTAAGCAGCCGGCCATGAAGGGATGTAGGATAGCGGAGGTACCCAGCACCAAATGTTCTTAATTTCTACAGAGAGGTGAGTGATCGATCAGCTTTACGTTCCAACAGCTTTATCCCTAGTTAAGAACACCCTGCACCCATTGAGTAGGAAGGTGGAGGGGGGCCTCAGCACTGGTCTGGGTACCTTGGAGAAAGTCGTCTACTGTTGGAAAAAGAGTAGTCTGTAAGGTGTGGGACTGCTCAGTCCCGCTCGAGGAATGTACGTGTTCCCGTGTTGGTGTATGGTGTAGTTCTGTACTTCCCAGCACTGATACAGGCCTGCTGTGATTCCTGTCGTATGTCTACCCACTTGTTACTAACTACGCTTATTTATAATTGATCTATCTCCTTATCTACAGCTCGATTAATCGATTCAGGATTTCTAGCCAACTGGAGTAATTTCCTGTTTATTTCGTGTTAATATCGGAGTGATTAACGAAATTACATACACTAACCAAGTCGACCCTATAGTCGGATATAAATTACACTTAATGCCGCTGTTAACGCACAATTTCATTTAGTAAGCAACACAATTATGCGAATTATAAGGACCAGTGTTTTAAAAGGAATTATATTCCAACTAATTTGAACCGTCTTCACACGTTACGTACAAACGCTGCATTGAAACAATCGAATGTTCATTTGCTTATGGCCTTTTTACACGTACATTTTGGCTATTCGTAACGCAGATAGGTCGTTGCGCAGATTCTCAGTTTTTGAAAGTTTTTCCATAAAAGATTTTACGAGATCAGACGGAATTAATCAATTATGAAGCAGTAAGTATTATGTGTTATGAGTCTGTGTCTGTATTCTTGCCTTAGTTATCCGGCATAGAAATCTCATCTTATCTGCGCCGCATTATATGCCCATCTGTGGCCTGTCTGGCTGTACCCTATTTTTCTACATTATCTCACAACGACACGATATTCGGACAAAAGTTATTGAAAATAAAATCTGGGATAGGTTTTCGCTACAAATTTTGTCTGAAATATTTCACATTCTAAGAAGAATTGAGATATCATACATGTACATAGGTCTTCAAGTGAAATGCTCGTTATTATTATTAGATTTTAATCAAAGTTAAATTTTGTCGATAGATTTTCGAAAAATCTTCAAATATCAAATTTTGTGAAAATCCGCCCAGTGGCAATGCGTTGGAGGACAAACGTAAAGGTGTGCGCACATCGCTTGTGCTTGGGGTCGTGCTTGTGTTGCGAGTTGCGCGTCTGTGTAGATGTGGGGAGTGTCTTGAGCGCCATCTCAAGCAACACGATCCACCGAAGCGCTGGGCTTGAGTGGATCGGATCGGCACAGCAACGGTACTTCAAAGAGAGGCTTTGCTAGCGATCAGTTTGTACACAACCGGCAATAATCACTCCCAAGATCGCGAGCACGAGCGGTCTGGACGCACCTTAATACTTCGAAGGAGATGGCGAGGGAGTCGATCTATGGGATTCCATTCAGCGATCGCGATATAAGGAGACAGAAGGGTGCGCTGAAGTGGTGTACGAGTGAGTTAAAGAATCATGCCTTGATTGCATCGGATGTGGTTATGCTGTTAGAAGCAATAACGGGCTTGTCCAAAACCGGTCCAACTGCATGTGCAGGCACAGTCTTAAAGTGTTCGAATCGATCATATTACTGTGCCTCGGTACTGGTACGTGCACCGAAGTCGCAGTAATTCACACATTTATTTTGCTGCTTAATATGAGTACGAGAGAGACACTTGTGAGAGTTGTGGTTATCATGGCGGTAACTGTCGTCTGCGTTGTGACGCCGTGTATTGTGTTAGGTAGGTCCATCCATAACGCTGGTACGTGTAGGCTGTAACACACTACATATCGTCACATCTCACAAGACACTAACATATAAACTGTTGCCTTCCTTTTCAGGCGCTTTCGCAACGTTGCGAAAAACGACTACTAGCTTCGTCATGTCCGTCCGTCCGTCCGTCCGTCGCGTCTGTCTGTCTGTCTGTCTGTCTGTCTGTCTGTCTGTCTGTCTGTCTGTCTGTCTGTCTGTCTGTCTGTGTGCAGCGACTCGGCTTCCACTAGACGGATTTTCACGAAATTTTGTATTTGATTATTTTTCGAAAACCTGTCGAGAAAATTTAAGTTTCATTACAACCTAAAAGGAATAACGGGTACTTTACATGAAGACTTATGTACATAGAGTACACCTCTCTGGATTCTTGTTATAATGAGAAATGTTTCAGACAAAAGTTGCAGAGAAAAGAAATCCCACATTTTGTCTTCAGTAAACCCCCCC